>JAQFYB010000028.1:0-107958 GCA_034694085.1 Pogonognathellus longicornis
CAGGGCAGTATGGCAATTTATGATTTTCCAAAAACACATGGAACATACTAATACAACGATTGGGTGGACTAACAATACATTTATTAGCTGTATGACGTATCCGTGTATCTCTGTATAATGTATTTATAGATACCTCTATAGGTATTTTATATTTATTTTCCAAGCACTTGAAAGATTGGTTTATTGTTTGTATTGTATATGCAGAGAAATTAAACTCACCGAAAAAAGAAGGTATCTATAATTTCGGCAGTTACTAGTTTTTCTGTTTAAAACTTAAGGTTAATTCCGATTTTGGAAAAGTCTTAAATGTATTTATGACCTAAAAATTTGAACCGGAAGTGGAAGGTGCGATGAAAGCAGTTTCCAAATTCGGATTAAATTCTAGAGAACTCATTCATAGTTCTTATATATACTTCTTATACTTCAAGTTGCAAATATGATTCTTGGCTAGCGATTATGTCTTAATAAAGTTTTTTCTTCTTGAAATATTTTGGAATTGGAAAGCACGTTGATTTAGCTAAACGACGCCTTCGGATAAGAGAAAACGGGTAATTGATGAGCCAGGCGCGTAGCCAGGATTATAAACTGGGGGGTGCACAGCATGGCTATAAACAGAAATTGATTTATTGAGGAAACCAAAATCTCGATAACGATAAAAAATAACAAATTGAGTTAATTTAGGTTAAGCCTACAGTCAAATGCAAGAAATTTGTGCGTAGTGCGAATTTTCTTCCAATTGTTTGCATTTTTATTGCTGGGGGTACACGTGCACCCCCTCTGGCTATGCGCATGTGATTGACATAGTGGACCAAAAAGCCAAATGAGGTAGTAAACCATACGTAATTATCGATGAAATAAGTTATTCGCCAAAATTAGATGAAAAACATGTTTAAAAACTTGGAAGGGTGAAAGCCACAAACAGAATCGAAAAATCAACTACCGGAAGCTATATATGAGAGATATCTAGCTGGAATCGGTCCGAAATATCACCCTTGAAGAGTAATTGCTTTTCTTATAGGGTCTCAATGGGGTAAGAATAATTTTCTGTTTAAAGATGTATAGAGAGACCTAGAATTTTGCATGGGAAAAGAGAGAAAAGTTTTCTGGCAGGATTATGGATGTCGGCACTTGAGTGGATCGCGATTTTCGCGATCCTATAGTTTTAAAGGACCTACACATATTCCAAAATTAATTGCAAACATAATATTATGGAGCATTTTTTAAAGCCATTAATTGGGGTTCCACTAGCTATAAATGACGTACACAAAAATTACATCTACTGTCTATTAGTACCTCGCTTTACAATAACATTACATTACTTAGGTTTCACCCAATGGTATAATATTCAAGATGTAATGGAGAGAAATGGAAAGTTAATCATATCAAACGAGCTCATTCTGGTGAACAACCCTAACATATTCCTAATTCATTTTAAGGGCTTTGACTATTTATAAGAAAGTTCAAAAGGTGTATTAAGATTAAAGCTCGTTGTAACGCAGAAAAACAGAGTGGAAGAAACGCTTGTAAAAGTTGTAATAGGGATTTCGATAGATTGTACATCATTTTGAAGATTGAAGACTGGAGAACATAATGGGAATACGAAAGACAAACATTTTTGAAACTGAAATCGAAAACACGAACTATTTTAGAAGAGTTTTATATGTAAGTACGAACGAGCCCTGTAATAATATTATAATATACCTAATAGGAGTCAATAAAATCAAGGCCGAATACAGGATTTGGTTTCGGGAGGCACCAAGGTAAAAATGTTAATATAAATGACAATTTTTGAGCAGAAATCAACCTGAAAAGTATAAAATTCGCGTGTAGTGCAAAAAAATTTGCTCGTGCCCTAAATAATAACTTTTTTGAGATTTCGGAAGGGGGGGCACGTGCCCTGGTGCCCTGCCGCTAGATACAGCTTTGGTTAAAATATAAATAAAAATTCAAAAAATGTTTTATACTGTTATTACACCACCATTTAAAATACATGTTGTAAATTTAATATACACCACCTCCAATCCCAAATATTTTATACCTATATATACATAAAAATATCTCTTTTTGTTTTAAGAAATGGTTACTGCAAAATAAACATAGCAAGCCCTGTGTTTAATTTATGGATCTATTAGCCATTAGCACTGTCCACCCGTATGCATACCCATTTCATATCATAACCTAGTCCCCTGAAAATATTATTATTGAGAATTGTGACAATTCTTTGTACGCTACAGTATAGTAATTATTAATTTGCATTTTATCTTAAAAGAAGGATTGTAAATAATCTTTCATCGTGGTCTCATTACCTATACTACTACTAATATTGTCTAAAAAATATCTATGTAACTACGTGCTCTTTTTATCGTTAGGACTACATGCAGCGCCTACTGATGACAATGACATTTTAATCTTATACACTACAGTCACTAACTCATGCGGTAAAAAGTTTTCAGACGAATAAAAACTGGAAAATTGTTTACGTACTATTATCGGTATTTACTATTTTATGTTTGCTCTCACAAGAAGGCTCGCACAGATAAACTGAACGTAAACGTCTACATGTATACATAAGTCGCAAAGTCACAATTCATGATTACAGTTTTGTATAGTACAATAATTAAACAGCTACCATAATAATAATAATATTACATTGTACATTTAGGTAAGATAATTACGCAATAAACAATACAAACAGTAGAAAATGTTACCGGAATCTACAATTTGGGAATATTTAAATGAGACCATGAATTCAGTAATTAATAATTAAAATATTATCATAACTAATAATAATATACTAACAAACATTCTCGGCATGTTTGCATAAATACTTTCACTTAAAAAGTTCATTGACAACAACCAATCAAAATTCAATAGTCAGTGTTTAGCAAACCGTACAATATATCTGCTACTAAATTAGTGCTTATAAACTTTGCTCAGAAATACCTTTTCCTACTGGTAATTAGATTTCATACTTACTTCTGGTAAATACGAGACAGCGGTTCTAAGGACTTTTTGAATTGTCTCATTGTCTGTCTGTTTATATGAACGTGACCATTTAAATGACAAAACGAAATGTTAATGTAATACATTATATTAAATTAGTCATCCTTTACGTCTATATTTAAAGAAAACAGCAAGTTCGATAGAGACCGTTGCTGTCTATGTACTATTAACCTGTAATTGTTGTAATCGTACAGTCAAATGTAAAAGTAAAAAATCTAATTTATAATTCACATAATTAACTCTTATAGTTTGTATTGTTAGTATCAATTGTTAAGATGAACGGCAGCCATGGCGTTTAGGACGTCAGTACTATTTGTGGATGTTTTTGAACCCATATTATTCAGCTGGTTATGATCACATACATGTTCATTGGCGCAGCAAGACTCTTCATCTTCACTATGATCGTGACCGTTGTCAAACTCAGAGCCTGAAGCGTAATCGTCCTCTGTCACATCTTCATCGTCACTAGTACAATCATCATTTGTAATTATTTCCAGTTCTTTCCGTTGCATTTGAAGAGCTCTTATGCCGTCATCTGTGACTCGGGTACAACCTGAGATGGCTACCACATTGAGATCCGGCATATTGGCACCGATGGCCCGTAATGAAACATCAGTTATCTGTTGTAATTTTGTTAATATTCAGAATGCATCATATTATAATATTAAATAGTCAACAAACAAGGTGTGAATTCGCTTTTCATATCAGTAATAGTAATTCATACTTTGTTGATTGACCAGCTTGTATTGTAAATTGTAATTATGTAATAGGTATTTATTTGTATACAAATGAGAGGAATAGTGTACCTTTGAATTTGTTAAATCCAAACAAACTAATTTTTTCAAGTGTATAAACCCAAAAAGAACGGAAATGTCTGTAAGATTGTTCATTAAGCCTTCGTCCATATTGAGATTGGACAAGTCTGAAAATAAATTTAGCATTAATTATTATCATTATTTACCCTTTATTTTGTAGCTAAAACTGGTTGAATATATGACGGTTTTATTATCAATGTTTTATTTACCCTTCAGATCTCCAATGAATGGATACTTTCGAATTTTTCCTGGATCTACTTTCTGAAAATTCTTCCTTCGTAGGATTTTTTCACATTCCTTTTTAGGAAATCCGGTTACACCTGAGTCAGTAATACCTGAACCTTGGGCATCCAATATAATTGTATCAAGCAAATCTAATTTAGGAAATCCTCCAAACACCGCTCGTAGCATTTCATCGTCAGATTTTCCATCCACCAGAGTTAAATTTGAAACATTTGGAAACAACTTAGCTACTCTGCATAAAGATCCCGGGGTGAGAAAGCGTAATATAAGAGCTGTGACTTTTTCATATTTCTTATTGTTATTAGACTGGCTAAGAATAGACTCCCAATAGTTGGAATCACTTGCTTGGCAGCTGAATGTATCTAAATTAGGAATGAGTGTAAGTGCATCGAATGACTGAAGAAAAGCTGATGTCACATCCAGACGCGTTAACTTCGGCAACGATAATGGAAACGGTGAACTACGAACAGGAACACCACCCGTTAACCGATGTCTCAGCGCCAATTTGAACAAAGCTACATTTTGGGCTTCAACCCTTTCAGCTAATATGAGATCTTCTAAGCTTTGAGAAACTGAATTAAGAATAGAACGTAGCTCTGCAGGTAATTTAGGATTAAGGGCTTCTAGTCCTTCCAAACTTAAACTTCGTAGAGATCCTAGTTTGACCATGATTCGACTTAGAAGCTGTAAGTACAAAATAATTTTTATGTAGATTTATAAACATTGAATACTAAATTAGTAAAGTAATTGCTTATTAAGATTTATATTTAATTACCACGACTTCACTTGTTTCAATCCACCCCACGTGTAAATGTTGCAATGTATCCCAACGATGGTCTTTGAAGAAATCTATTCTGACTTTAGGAAGCCGAACAGAATCCAACTTCTTCAAATTTGGACACATGGTGACAATTTGTTCCAACTGCATTGGAACTTGAATTGTATCCAAGCCCCTACCTTCACTGTCGAGATCACTGCTAAAAGTTAATCGACGAAGTCTGTGAAGAACAATTTCTTGTTCGTCTGTAACGCTTCGCGGAAATAAATGAGCAAAATATTCTTCCCCTACGAAGGAGACATCTTCCAAACAAAGAGATTCAAGATTAGGCAGCTAAATGAAACAATCATCACATTATAAGTACAAATATTTCACACACAATCTAATAAGTCTATAGGTACATAATGGCAAAATATAATTTGACCAACAGTTTACCTTTCTAGCAAGCATTTGCATCATAATCCGTAAATTAACGCTGCATTTTTTCACTGCCAGATCGTTGAGAAGGTACCCAAATTCCGTTAAAAGACGGTGAAAATACGGATTATTCATATCGATGCAAACAAGGAACAAATACGAGACTATCACAGTCTGGTCCGCTAATTTGAGTCTAAGCAGTTCATCTGCCTGACAATAGTTCCCTTTAACAACTCTCAACCACTTGCGACTTTCCAACGCTTTTTTAAATTCATCTGACCATAATCTGCAAACTAATTTGCACTCCCTAAGGTCTTGATCTGGAAGATGTTGAGCTATCACGGATAAAATCTGCAAAATATCAAATTACACCACAATTTAGTATCAAACCCGACAAAACACTTTACAAATCCTTTTAAACATATGCATGCATATAACTAAAAAATAATGGCAATTAAAATTACAAATTTATCTCGCAACGGATTTGGAGTGTCATCTTCCTCTGACGGCTGTGGAGGTGAATTGCTCTGGCTGGAGGTAGTGAAATTGGCTGGAACATCGGCTTCTGTCGCTGTTTGAACTATCTTCTGCACTTCCGCTGGACCATCAGCAACAACTTCCTGTCCATTACTCTCTAACTCTTTGACTTGCTGATTGCGTTTAATCTGGTGCAAACCATTTGACTTTTGGCTTTGATTTTTGTTGTTAACCTTTTTCCCTTTCATTTTTTTCCTAGGCATTTTAACTCAGATGTTCCCTTACCTATCTAAATAAATAATAATAATTACGAACCAAAATAAATACACCAAACCCTTCGCCCTCAACGTACACACATTAAAGATGACAATTTGAAAGGTTTTGGATAATTAATTCCAATTTTAATTACATAACAACTCAACAAGTCTTTCGACTTTACTAAATAACTTTAATCGCGCTAAGCTGATTCGAATCACGCAAACTTGGGAGTATTGCCCTTTCCATTCACTTTCGCCGTCTTTAGAAGATCCTCGCACTCAACCTTTTCCATTCAAATTCAGCACTTTTCTCCCTTCAAAAATTCTCAAAGGTTATAACGAAGCCGCTTACGCGTCATCTGTAATAAGCACTGCACTCGTCTATACAAATTGGCCTGTGTAAATTAAACACAGCTAAAGCTTTATACGCAGTTTAGATTTTACTTTTACATATTTTATTGCACAAACTTGCTTTGCTTGTGTTGTATGTATGTATGTATGTTTAATATACACATACATATAGCATAATAGGTAGGTAGTAATGTTTTATAAAAATAAGCTGCTATGTATGTACTTATGTGTAAACAGTTCAAGAGTGGAGTAAAACAAACGTAATAAATATTCTTTTACAGCTTCGCTTCACATAGAAAAATTAACACGATACTAAACTGGAAGTCAACATTCAATGTTAAGATGCTAACATTAAGTACCAGAAAATGAAATGAATACAGATACATATAGAACAGCACACCTCTATGCTCTTTTAATGAGGATACTGGAATGGCACTTCAAAGGCACTTAAAACAGCAAATGTTTTAATGTTTGAAATCTGCAGGGATTAATATACATAGAAGATTCTCGATGTTTAGAGTTACAAAGCAAATAAAAAAGCACAAAACAAAAAATCAATGGGAATATTTTTTGAGTTGTCATATAATATAAACAAAGCTTTTGATTTTTTTAACAGATTAATAATCAATGTACTTAGAATATTTGTCTTCCCATGACATGTATGTAGTAATCGTTGTTGTTACTGTTTTATCTTTGTAGAAGAGAGAATGTTTATGAGAAATAATATAGGAATTCTTATATTGTGTAACAATTGTGAATATATTTTATTACGACCTTATGAAATAAAAGATAGACATATCCATGTCTGAAAAAATTAAGATGTGATATTTACAATTTACTAATTATAAGTGTAATATTTGTACTATGTGTTGTAATTGTTTAAGAGCATCATGTTCAATGTTCATCATGTTAGCAATTTGATTCGTTGCAATCACAGTACAAAATAAATTGATTTATTGATCAATATGTTGCAAATGTTGTATTGATATAAATTATTGGGACTAGACAATGCCCAATTAAAAGAGTAGACGCGCAATAGAAAATTGTAGTAATTCTACTTAAATAAATAAAGCAATATAGTTTTACTATAATACTAATGCTAGAATAATTACAAGATAATGGTTTTCTACACATTACATTTATCAAGTAATGAAAAATAAAATTCTGTTTCTATTATTATGTATTTATATGTAAGTGTGCATTCTTTCGCTACTTATGTACTCATACTCGAATTTTGCTCTACCAGAATGCAATTTTTATAAACAGCACTGCTACGCACCACCAATTTATAATCCTGGCTACGCGCCTGGATGAAAATTATCGTCAAAAACAAAACATTTTTTTTACTATTTCAAGTCAATATATTGATTAGTTTTACCCTTTAATAATAATTATGAAACATGGAAGTACATTCACATAATTTCTTTCAAGATTACTTTTTTATTTGTTACTATAATAGTATACAATGTTAAATTTTGTGATAAAACAAAACTGAGTGAAAAAGGGAATACCAGCCTAACATCATCCATTAAAAACTTATGAATAATTAAATATCAGACAAATCTATTGATTTATGTTTGCATTTTTGTGTAACCACTTGGAGAGTGAAGGAAAAGTACTGTTAGATTTGTTTCGCTAAAGAAATAATAAGCTAGCATTGAAACATGTCATAGTATTTTATGCTTTGTTTATTCAGAAACTTCATTGCATTAATTAGCTCATTGTCATTTGTAAGGAAGTTATTCAAGAAAAACAAACAAATGACTATCTCGGTCTCACTGGAAAACTTTATGCGTTATAGTTATTCCATGTAGTAATAGAAATCCCCAAAGTTTCCTATGTCTGCTATGCTCTAGTCGTCATTTGGGTTGACAAATAAGTTATTGAATTAACGCATTTAATAATGTATGAAATTTAGCGATGCAACACTAGTAATAGTTGTCATTCTTTCTCATTATCAGGTAGAATATTGTATTTCATTAAAACGATTGCATTCAGTGTCTTGTCTTTGAGCTCCAATTTAGTACTGAAACTGTCCATTCCTTATTAAACTTTGCTGAGTAAGAACATCATAATTGAGATTGCGAAATATTTTCAATTGATTCCTCTTCATTTCCTCTTTTAGGTATATAGAATATTCTCACATTATGGTTAACAAGTATTCGAGAATTTGTCTACCTTTAGCATTTATAATAAGTTTCATTTATGCGGAAAATATTCAATTTGATGGAGAAGGATGTGACAAGGTAAATCAAACACTATATTAAGCTCGGAATCACAGGGTTCCTACACTCTATTCTAAACAATATCTAAAAAACCCAATATCAAAATAATTTTCAATAATTAGATATAATTTTTTAATAATGACAATTACAACAAAGCGTTATGTTTATTTCTAGCTAAATTTGGTTTTGGCAAACCATGAATGTCCAAGTGTAGGTTTATTTGGGACTCCAGGTGATTGCACCGTATTCTTCAAATGTATGAAAGACAATGGAAAGATTAAACCAAATTTAGAATTCTGTGGAATGGGATACATTTTTAATGAAACCGAATGTCAACTTAATTCCAATAAGACAGACTGTCCACAATATCATTGTGTCGTTTCCTCAACCTTAGGATCAGCTTCTTTTCTGACTTGTAATTACATAAAAAACATTATTGATTTTAATTTAAATTAATTTTATTATGTTAGTTATTTTAAACGATATTATTTTTTATTGTAGCTCACGAAAAGCCGGTTCCCACAAATAACAAATTGCAGCAACCGACATACAGACCTATTGTCGTCCCTTATGGAAATATGACTTCAACTACAGAATCAGAAAACCATACTCCTCCAATGGAAGAAATGCCGGAAAACTCACTTGAAAAAGATTTTGAAATGCAAACTCAATTATCTACTTATAAATCCGGATCCATTGTCATTAACAATCTAAGCATTTTAATTTGGCATTGCTTTACCTTTGTAATTTTTTGTTCCTTTCGTTGTATGTGAATTTAAAATATGAGATACCTAGTGGAAAATGCCGTCTCCGTATTAATATTTAATACCTTAGTAATACCTATAGATGTATGGTTTGTATTGCGTAGTAGTACTATATAATGATTCTTACGTATATTAATTATGTCATTATAAGTTTTTCATTAAACACTTGCAAATGGTTTTTATTGTTTTGTGTACACTTCTGGAAAGTCTTACTTTATTAACTTCATTACCCACAGAATGTTATGAATTTTCATGTTTATGGGAATTCATGCAGAGAATTTCCCTGTCCAAAAGAAGTAGTGTAATTAACATCTCTTTATAGCACTATATTATCATTGTAATCCCATAATAATAAAGCATGTTGGTTTAATATACATGAATAGTAGGGTAGCAAATTTTAAGCATAAATAGACTGTATGTATAGTATTCATAATTTATAAACACGTTGCAACAAAAAATAGTAGCAAAATAATGTGTTTGTTTTGCTTATCAAAATGTAACCAACTGTCACAAGTAAAATAGTAGCGCAAGCGGTAGACAGGCAGCTATACCACATTATTTTATAAAGTAGCTTCCGCAATGTAAATTTCAAAGGTCACAGATTGATTTAAATTGACTGCATAACCGTCCTTTGGCACTTATATCCAAAACTGCTATAATAAATGCATTTTAATACTAAATGTGCGTTAACTGAAAGACAGATGTAGTAAATTGAACATTCAATTGAGCAGTCATCAGTCATCACTGTAAACATAATTTTATCAAATTCAAGTGAAGTAAAATTGTACGATGGAAACTTTATGCTTTATTCAAGATTGTTGAATGCTTTGTTGTACAGCAGTATGGAGCCGCGTGCAGGCTAGTTATGATTCATGATGTGCAAAGAAGGAAATATGGACAGACAGAATGACGCTATTTCTATAAGGCAGCTGACGTTAATTAATGAATATTACAAAAATATATTTGAAGCACAGACTAAGTAGGTAGGCATAAATAATTTATTTAGTGGTAAACACACATTTCTAATTTCGGTATAATATAATAGGTATGTCATTCTTACTATTTACTAATGTTTGTATAGGAAATGGCTAACATACTATACCGAGATTAAAAAGTTACTTGCGAAGTTGTGAATTGACTGAAAAACTTTAACAAGGAAATGTTTTCCAGCTTACATAAAACAGTAGAGCAGGAAAAAAATAATTATGTAGAAAATACTTTTAATTCCTGCAAGTTTGAAAGGTTTAAAAAGTGTGTCAAAAATTATGTAACTCATCTGTCAAGAGTTCCTGGTGTTACTTATGGAAAGCCTACCCTTCTCTATCAAAAAGTCATAATGTATGCAATAATGCAATAATGAAATCAATGACGAAATAAAATATGTATGATTTTGCCAAATGCATTTTCCTTATTGTTTGAAGTATTGATTAACTTTAACATAACATAGCAAATAGTTCCGAGTATAGTATTGATGATTCTGTGAATGAAGAAAGTGCAAGTTTTATTTAATTAATCTCAGAGAAAATCGTTAACATGAAGTCTGTCATTTCATTGTTGTATTTACTAATATTTTTCGAATCAAGTGTAATTGCCTCGAAATCGTATTTAAGGCTGGTGGGATTTGGTTGCGATAAAGTAAATACCTACATAATTTTTGCTTACTTCTTTAAACTAGATTTATATAATGCATGTTTTCATGATTGTATTTTGTTTTTAAAATTGCAGTTAAATATTATCCAAGAAAATTTGTTTTGTCCTGGCGAAGGGAATTACAGTATGGCAGGCACATGTGAAAGTTATGTGAATTGCATGAAGGAGAAAGTGAAAAATAAAGAAAAAAATGAACCGTATGTTGAATTTTGTGATCCGGGAAAGAATTATGTTCGTGGAAGTTGTGTTCCTATCTCAGATCCCTACGATTGTCCTCAAAGTCATTGCAAGTGGATCAGAGAAGGTATAATATGAAAATTATTTTTCAACTCCCTTGTTCAAACCTAATCTAATAGGCCTACACATCATGTACGCTTCAAATTGTGAATTCATAAATACATTTTCATAAACAATTAAGCATTCACTAATTGCTGTTGTTTTTGTTGGCTGTCTGCCATATTTTTATACAGACTCTCCTTCAACATCTGAACTACCTGTAATACCAGCATCCAACTCAAACGTAAGACCGTACTTTTTCATTTGCGGGGTTTTTCCAGACAATCACACAACGTCATTTTAGTTTATTTACAATTATTACATGTAGTATTCAGTATGAAATCTATTATTGGACATTTTGAATATAGGCATTCATTTATGTATTTATATTTATACATACTTTTTGCAAATACCTATGCAAATATTGTGCCAAAAATGTAAACTCCACATGCTAAGCTCACATGAATAATTTCATTCATTTATATAATGCAAATATTTACAGTTCATTGAATCTTCATAGTATTGCAATCCAACAACAGGTTAACAAAACATACGGCAAAAATTAATTTTTAATAAATCTAAGCTTGAACTATTTTAAGTGGCAAATACTGCGTAATATTTTAAGTCTTTTTCGACATAGTATAGAAGGTAAAGGTTAAATGAGAAATATGAATATTAATTTGGTTTCCGTCTAGTACGTAAATCGTTCCGTAAACAGAAATGTTTTTGTTAATTACTCAACCACATCCAGGAATACTTTTTTTCTTTAACAGACAGAGTCTGGGTGTAAAAAAATTTATATTTTTCCTTCAGTCTTGACGTGCTAAACGATAGATTAATAATAATTACTGTTTCAAAAAGTCTCATCTACTGTACCTACACTTAATTCTGTCTCAGCACCTAAATAAAAATGGGGAAAATACGGAATGTATTAACAATTGTAGTTTTCTTATATATTCAGATTGCAGATTCTAAACCAAATGCAAATGGTACGAGTAGTATTGCCAACGGGGCCAGTGGTCAATCAAACGGTGTTAAATGTGAAGAGGTAAGATGAATTTGTTAGGTTTGAATTTTTTTTAAAACAATTCAGTGTTCAGATCAAGTAACACAAAATTGTTAATTTGTAGATACCTCAAGTGGATTATGAACATGGAAATACCTGCCCTTCAGAAGGAAATTTTACATACTTTGAAAAATCTGAGGCTGACTGTGGACTTTTTATAAAGTGCTCATGTCTGGACGGATATATGGGGACAGCCATTGACGCTTGTTCGAATGATGAAATATTCAATGGAAACAAATGTGTCGAAGATGCTGAATCTGTGAAAACCAACACTTGTCCTCAGAAAAAATGCAAACTAGAACGTAAGCAGTTAATGCTATACGTTGCAAAAATGGATATGATAAAGCTATAAACTTAATATTTTTTTAAATACATAATGAAAATAAATTATGATGATGTTTATTCATTCATTCAGAAACTATGAAGCAAAAGGAATATAAAAACATTTGTCCGGGATCTACCAATGATCAGAGTGATTCTGAATTCGAAAATCATAACAACCACCAATCCACTACAACGTCCCGTCCGAAGATGAATTCATCTGTCTCATCGCAAATTTTATTTATGAACCCCGTGTATGCAATCTTTATTCTAATTGTGAACTCTTGTCAGTTGATTTTTAAATGAACTTTTTTTCAATACTATTTATTTAAACTTTATGTACATTTCTGTTCTTTGAAAAACTAAGTTTAAATATAGCTACCCAACTCGTTAACTTACAGCAAATATATTCATTAGGTATACTAAGGTACATTATAGTTAGTTTAAAATTTTAAAGTGAAGAACAAATTTATTGACTGTGGTTATTAGTAAAAGATTATGAATACCTAATGTGTGATGTGTATAACTTTCTCTACCAAAGGACGATGATAAATTATAAACAATTTCTATAAACGAACAAATAAAGCAGTACTAATATCTATTTATATTCCTTTGTCTTATTCATTGTATAAGTAGTCTGTAGTTTCTATCACTGCATCCATGCATCTTCACATTACCAATAATACACGTATAATGTAAATTAAAATTAGCTGTTGTAGCAAGTACAAATAGCACATAACTTTAGGTGTGCCTATGAAAGTACTATAAATAAATACACTACACTACACCTAAAGAACTCCAAAATTTATGAGTCATTCTCATAGTCATAACATTTATAAACTCTAGTTTTTTATTTTTCTACCTACAAATCACTATGTGATAAACAAAGCACATTACTACAATAATTGTAAAAGGAGTAGATGAAGAAAATGTCAAAATCACAATAATTTTATTTGAGACTACATACATAGGTACTATAGGTACCTACATACAAATACTAGTGCTATAATTTGTAATACTGCATTCAGTTTTAGTGTACTGCTCGCTTTGCCTGGTCATACACATGACGCCAAACGGTCAAACTTCTGCTACTGTATTTCTGCTACTGGGAATGGGAATTTCATTCGTGGAGCTACACATATACCTAATTATTACTATTAGTTTTGTGATGCAGGGAGCAACGTAACTTCAAAATATTATTAAATAAAGATAGTTGAAACCAAAAATTACTATCCATAATACATGTAAAGCCTACAGTAAGTTGTGGATATAATATTTGTGTATATGTAACAGTAACGGACAACAATAATGTTAATCTACAGTGTATTCCCCTATCTTTCGACATGACTCGAAAACTCAAATCCTACAAACATTATATTTACCTAGGAGTAGATACGCACGTAATGTTATTGCCTTTTAGCTGTTATTGCTTCTTTATGTGAAAAGCGAAGCATGTAGTGCACACATTTATGTAGAATAATATTTCTACTTTGATTAAACACATAATATGTTTTAGTGCAAAGTTCATACGTATACTCTTATACAACATAACATGTAGAGTCGAAAGAGTCTCTTTACAATGAAACCCAGTTATTACTAACATAGGTATAATATCATGACTCACCATATCATAAAATACAAGTCCAACTATCTGTATAATAGCTAGGTATATCTGTAGTGTAATCCTGGTTAAAGTTGGATGGAACTTTTGTAGGGGCAACAAAGCAAAGGTGCCTTGTGTATTTTCTTGAATGCTTTAGTCTTTATATCTGTCTGCAATAATATAATAATAAGTAAAGCAAATGCTCTTGCTATTATTATTATATTTCCCATGGAAAAACTGTATCTGGCTCTTTGTCCATTGTGAGGATGCGAGAGTACAACAAATTTAAGAGTGCTGACCAGTTCACACACAGATACAACAATGCAATGCAACAAACAGCCGAGCCAGGTAAGTAGCCTGTAATGAAATGGACAAGCTGTCGGTGTTCATAGTCTTACACTGCTCTGGCTCGGGCCTGTTAACCTTGAGTCTAGAGTTAAACTCAAAATGATAAACACTTAAATACTATATTCATTTGTTAAGATGAAACCTTTTCTGATGGTTGCTTTGCTTTGTTTTATTCTACGTTGCACTCAGATATGTAATAGCTATGCATGTGTATCGTTGTCATCATCCCTGCGAAATAAAATCCAGGCGAGTTACCTATAAAAAATAATAATAATACAATGTAGTTGCATATATGTATCTACCTTTGCCTTTGCGCTCAACTCATTTTCTTGTATCTGTATTATATCTGTATTATATCTGTGTAGTATACACATACATCGGGTTTTAAACACAAATGATTGGATAGATGTAAAAGTATCTTGGATGATTTGATGGGGAACTTGAGTTGGCTACTAAAATGCAAGTAAAAAGTAGCGAGTGAATGCAGAAATGTTCTCATGCTGGAGGCAAGATAAAGGGTATAGGGTAATTTTACAGGAAATCGCAACGATGAACCAACATAATATCATAGTAGCACTTCATCACCACGGGTGCCTTTTGTTGACTAATACAGTCGTCTTGACCAACGTAATAGACATTTAACACTTATCCAGCAGCAGTCCAACCACCAACCTCTCTTTTGTTCTCTGCAAAAATACGCGTAGTAACAAAAACTACTCAGGCATCCACAGATTTTAACTTAATCGCACTACAAGAGCTTTACTTTTTAGTTACAAACTCATTTATCAGTCAAAATGTTTGCATCTACACATTTTGTAGCCCTTGTTGCTATTCTAGTTTTTGCTGGAAGTGATTTTGTCCATACGCAGAGTTGCAATGAGGTAAAAAATAATCTCTTTTACTTGTAAAACAAAATAGTTCATTTCATGCTACAATAAATTGGTGCAGAAACGCAGCTGTGTTCTTTTGGGGTTTATTGACTCAGGAATCTAATATACAACCCACACTCTTTACTTTGAATTATTAAAGAGTTTCGTTATTAAAGGATCTTGTACAAAAACCATCTTGTGTATATTTTCAGATTAAATTCGTCAAATTGAGTAACAGTGCAACTTGTTCAGAAGAAGGAAACTTTTCCATTCCTGGAGATTGTCAGTCGTACATTAAATGTCTTTGTTTAGCGGGAGAGATGGAGACATACATTGCAAGTTGCAATGAGGGAGAAATATTCGTGGATGGAAAATGCCTAAAGGAATCTGAAGTTCAGAGTTGTCCTCAAGCCAAGTGCACCGAGCAAGAAGGTATCATTTTAAGCAACTACACTGCTACAATTCTATTCCTAATGGAATCATGCAATAAAATATTTTTTCTCAGACTCTTACTTTATCCTGACATGTTTTTCTTACAAAACTCTAGTTTTCTCAAGACCGGAGGAGATTTACACTCACCATTGTGCTAAGCCCGAAATCACAACTGAAGGTGCATCCTCAACGGAGCCACCTTCAGCAGCAGAAAAATCAACTTCTCAATCTGCTGCATCCGTTTCTTTGTACAGTTTGAGTACCATGCTAGTTGCAATGTCAATTTTGTATACCTCCTCATGATTTGTTTGTGAGTAATAAGGCCATTTCCCAGTTACACGGGAAAACCTATGTTCATTCTGTGAGTTAGGTTTATAATAAAATATGCATTCCTTAGTATTCTCTTTGTTTGAAGTCTGTGCTATGTATGTGGCGTAATGTAAAAATGATCTTCGCTTTCTTTATGAAACTTATAATTTAGTAATTTAGTCTTTAAACTGATTCGATCACAATCTTAACTGTAATGTGCTAATAATTATTTGTATTGTATTGTAGTTCCAAATCAAGTTATTTGTTCACGATTTTAAAACTAGAATTTATTATCTTCATATTGTTTGACCCGACAAGACAATCCATTCTGTGGTGACTGTGTAAAGGTGATGAATTGTATACTTAATATCATTGTTTACTTTACAATTTTGAAGTGAAAAAATAAATTCATTATGAATGTTCCAGTGGTAAAATTACAATATAGAGTAACACTGTTTATTATTGAGTCAGCAGTACTTAAAACTAAATAAATTACATGTATAATGCATTGTACTACATAACGCTACTATAATAGTGAATATTATTATGCCATTATATTATTATGTACTTAAGTACGTATCTATTTATGTAAATATAGTAATAACTACTAGTTAGTACAATAGTATGCAGTGTTAACTGCAGCACACTTGGTAGGTAGGCTTTGTTTGTAATTACTTTAGGTTTAGCTACATTTGGATACAGTTTATTACTTAAAATTACTTCATGCCAAATGGTAATTAGTAGTGAACGATTGGTCTACTACAATTTGTGAAACTACACTTTATACACCTCACCTTATTAAATTGATATGAACTAACTATAAGCGTTTGTATCAACCTTTCTAAATATGTACATAACCTTAACAGTATCATTACGACCTTGTAAGTTGTAATGTACGATTATATAATACCAATTAATATCTTTTGACATTTTGGTGCGTAACAGTGTCATTGGTTTAGCCTTTTAAGTTGTATACCTACAACAATAGTAAAATTTACAAAATAACACTAAAATAACAATAAAAATAACAGAGTAAAATAGGGACACAATGATTACCTAAATGCTATCATGCTCCATTGTCAACTGTATTTTTAAAAGGGCGAAAATCTGGTGACAAATTCCAGGATTTCTATAATTATCGAATTAATAATAAATCTTATTTTTAAGAAACATAATATACACTACTGCATTCTTTTAGAACAAGAAAAATTAGAAGCTATTTGTTTGTGTTAAAAATGTAACAAGAAGATACAAATGCACGTTTTTAGGCCAGCTGTCAAGGGTTGGCATTACCGCCTGGGTGAGTTCGACACAGCATTTGGTCTAAAAGACCTGCTGCCAATGGGGCTACACAAGTAAGTTGAAAGTAATCGTCCTGGGTTTTCAATTGCAACAACTCTTCACGTATTCGAAGCATCTGAAATTCAAATTAATTGTGATCGATTAAAACACTCTGTTTATGCAACTAATCGCGAATAATTAAGATTTTTAAGATCAATTACAAAATTAATATACATTTTTATTTGAGATCTTGGTAACAAGGAATTGGATAACGGATGGCTTAATTTCAAAATCTTCAGGTAATCTACCGAATGAACCTGATTTTGAATCCATCGGTAGCATCAGTTGTTCGTCATCGCTAAGTTCTACCTCATCCTATAGCGGCAACAAAAGGCATAAAACAAGAGCTTTATAAAAATAGTTAAAATTAAAACATTAAAACTAATTGTATAATTATTATTACCTTTTTGCCATTTATAGTGATGACGGTTTTACTTGAATTCCCGTTAGTAACTGTATTGTTCTGTTTTGACGATCCTGCAACAGCGGGTGAAACCCTTTTCGAATTGGATAATTTTCTGCCAACAGGGTGAGGCAATAAAAAAGCGTTATCGGTTTTCGATTGGTTTTGTAATTCTGAAGTTGACGGAAAGTTTTTTGTAGATAGTCGACTTGCTTTCTCCGATTGTTCTTCCTGAAAGTTAATGATTATAGAATATTAAAATAACATTGAAACAAGGACTGTAAATGCTACTAGATTAGAATTTGAAAGTCTGAAATGCTTACTAATTGGTCAACGTTAGAAGTTTCTGTTTCTACCCCTCCATTGACCAAATTCCACCTTGGTGCCTGAATTTTCCGTTTTCCAGAAGCACGATTGGGGATTGGTGGTGTGCTGGATGCAGCAGTCATTTGTTGACTGCCTCTTCTGGGAGGAGATGACGGGGTAATCTTTTCAATTGTAACAGGATACACTTTCATACGCCGCTTAAGACTGTTAACGTAGTCGCCAACCTTAATTGGTTAGAATTAAATAGGACTACAGTTTAGAAAAACAATTACAGGTGCAGTTAAATTTATTGAAGGCTTAGTTATGTGAGCATACGTGATCTGTTAAATTCGCCTGACGACCACCCGTTCCTTTAACAATGTATAGGGATGTATCTAAATCAATCTATTAAAGTTGAAGAACATTAGTCAGTATTTGTATACGACAATTGTAGTAAGTATTAAATGATAAAGATGAATTTATAAATGTAATGGTATTACGTACTTGGAACAATGCTAGGAACTCAATCCATGTCAAATCCAGCCCTACAAGAACTCTTTCAATACTCACTTTCTGAAATTCTGGAAGGTCAGAACGAACACTTACTGGAACCAAAACAGGCTGCAAATACAAGAAAAGAACGACTTTTATGTTAACCTTTAGTTACTGATACACACTATAATTGTTTAGGAAAATGCGTATAAATTGTAATGAAGTCAGAAGGTTTCATATACCAATCCTGGTGCTTCTGAATTTGATGTCGGAGACTCCTAGAGTAGAAACCAAATTATGACATTAAAATTCAACCATAATTTATTAAGGTTGCTTCGTAGAATTGGATGTGAATATTATTCAGCATCAAAATTGTATATCTAACTCTATACTATTCAGAATATTCACTCTATAATACAGTCATAGATAAATTGGTGTATGGACACAAAAAATTTCTTCCAAGTCAAGTGTAAAATATTGCGCATTAATTAATATAATACTACTGCTCAATTCGGTGTAGATTTTGATACTAGTCTATCTTGATTTGATAGGTACTGCAACGACAATAATTTACAATAAAATAATTTCGAAATTGCTGAAAGTACAAAGAATTCGCATAGTAGTATAGACAATTTTAATTTTGGGAATTTTATTTTTCTATAATCAACCAAGACAAGCATTTATTTCGTAAATTATTGTTTGATAGCAGGTGATGGAGATTAGAGATATCGGCTTCTTCCTAACTTCCCACATGTAAAGAAACTCATAAAAAATCCAAAAAACAAAAATTTATAAGTACTTGGGAAATTTTCAAGAGAAGTTGTATAGCAAGAAAAATTAACTATAGTTTAAAGTTTAAAATACTTAAACTACATTTAATTTTTCATGTCATAAATACTTTTATGGCTAAACGAATTTTAAAACGTAAAGTATAATTTTTTGACATTTTGAGCCGCGTGTGATGTAAGCCAATATAGTAAAAAATGAACTCTACTTTAATTAAACACTATAGTGCTCAAAAGACCTAAAGTATTGATATAATGTATCCGATATATGCATCCACTTTTCCATCTATGTATTAAATCTTCCTATTATATTAACTACAAGAATATACTACGAGATTGATTTATTTCTTTTGGTCTCTAATTTTATTTGCTCTAATTAAATTCATTTTTGCCCAAAAATAATGATCTGAATTGTTACACTTCACTTGGTTTGAATGTTGAATGATTCCCTTTATACTGTATTATTAGGAATTTATATTAATGTATTAATATTATATTCATTCATTCATTATTATAATGTTGATATTAAAGTCATTTTAAGTACCTACTTAAAATTATTCTAGGTAATAAGGTTATAGCATTACTGTAACCCATTTTAGTTTTGTCCTAAAAATTCCATCCTTTACATTACGACAAAGAAATTGTTTTAGGTGCAAATGTAATACATTAAGTGATGTATAAAAATAATGGGACTATAAAAATAAATATTTTATTGTAATTGCTTCTTGGCTACAATTTACAATTCTCTATTCATTCGAACACATACTTGCTCAGCTGTTGGTTCTTCCATTTCCCTTTCGCTTATTGTTTGCTCTTCTTGCAGCATTTCGGTTTCCTCGTCCATAGCTAATAATTTTACTGCAGCTTAAAAATTAAAACTACTAATAAATTAGCTATGCCATACAAAACCCAATTTAAATAATTATCTGCGTTTTAAGTATAGTTGTCTCTAATTTAAATAATTTGTCAGTAAAAAGTCGTCTCTGCTAAAGAATTGAGCTTTTTTCTGCCAGGTACGACAAATGATTCTACAATTGGTACACCATACTCTATACATTACACACTTGAGTTGCTTGAATGGAACGAAGACTCAATATTTATTGGAAGTTTACTACAGCAACTATTTACTTACAGGCTTACACTCTGTTTGACTCTGTATATATAATACACATGCACACACATGGTGGAGCGAAGAATGAATACGTAAATGTTAAATGATTACCCAAATGTTCTTGTTGAGTAATATAAATGTAATAATAAATGCAACGAGAGCGATTTGAGTTTTAAGCAATTTCCATAATACAGCAGTAAGGACAACAACAGCAGAAAAGAGTTGTGCAACATCCAAAGAAATAGTATTCTATGCAAATTGTTTAACAAATTGTGATGTGACCACATCAAGTAAAAATTAAAAATTGCTGTAAAAATTATATAAATTGCAAATTATTATGCAAATTATTTAAAAACTGTTTCCTCTTTCAAGTAAATTAAAAAATGTTATAAAAATAATATATAAATTACGAATCGCTGTAAAATTGCTATAATAATCATGCAAATTACAAATTGCTATAAAAATTTCACAAATTACTATAAAATTGCTACAAAAAATTATATAAAAGTGTTCAAAGTAAAATTATTATTAAAATTTCAATAATGGTCATAAAATTGTTTGCATAAAGCATTGTTTATGTTGTATGTATGAAGAAATCTTTTGCAAGTAAAAAATAGCACACTATATTATGTACTGTAATCTCTACATAACTTTCTAAATAAAAAACAATATTTCCTGCTTCCAAAGAAATTCAATAAAAATTATTGTCGAAAGATTAAATTAATTAACTGTGACTGCAGGAATGGAACAAAAGGTATATTTTGGTGAATTTGCGCTACGGTAATACATAAAATTTAATGGTGATAAAACTACAATTTAAAATTCAATTTTAAGGGTTAAAAAGCATTTGCAGCAAATATCACACCTTGATAGTTTAATCCATGATTTTAATTTTGCATGAATGTAATTTAAAAAAATAGTTTGCCCCATACACCATAGAAAAGTGTAAAAAAAATAAAACTTTGCTGGAAGAAAAAGATAAATTCCACTTACGGCTTCTAGTTGTGGATCATCAGCCTCAGCCTCCAGCGCCTCCGCCATTTCCATTTTAATTCTCTTGTTAACCATTAATGACAGTACTAAGATATTCGTCCAAAAAAGATTCACATCAATCGTTTAAATTCTGCCTTAAAAATACAAAAAAAAAGATACTGTTATCAGTTTGTCCGTAAACGGTAAACAAAGTCAGAGATAAAATAACAGCAGCTGATTGTGCTAGTTTTTCTACAATTAAAAATTCTGACGACTGTGTTAATGTTGCACTTTTAAATCAACTGCTATTTGAAATTGCTTTGTTTTTGATATTAATTTTGTCAATTTTTTTTCTTGATTGGAGAGGTTTTGTGAAAGAAATAACAAAACACAACTAACACCAAAGAAGCAATGCGTGTTGTGGTGGATGATGATTCAAATCTCTGTATATTATTCTGTTTTGTAAGGTAAAGGGAACGCAGCATGAAGTCACAAACTCACAAACAGGAATTACTTACAGACGCAAACTTCACTTCTGCAGCAACCTCTCAATTTTAAGCACCTTAGAATAAAGAAAACATTTTATGATCTAATTTTTATAGCATATCATTCATTTCATAATACATCATAATAATTAAAAAATAATTAAAGCAAAATAATACTCTCTTGATCAGGCGCGTAGCCAGGATTATAGCTTCGGGTGTGGACAGCAAAATTCTGTACAGAAATCCATATCTTGGGAACGTCAAAATTTCAATATGAAGTACAAATGTATTTACAATCACGCGTAGAAATAAAATAAATTAAGTCAATTTAGGTCAAAACAAAAGTAAAATGCATAATATTCGCTCGCAGCGAGAAAATTTGTTCGATTTATTGCATTTTTATGACCATAATAATTAGTTCTGAGGGTGCACGTGCACCCATCTTGGCTACGCGCATGCTCTTGATTGACTTCTTATAAATAACTGCACAGCTAAATTGTTGCTTCCTTACAGCTAAGATTCAACAAAGTTATTTTTTATAATGAACGTAAATTTGTCGACTTCGATTTTACTGCATGGTAATTTCGTAATCTTTATATTTAATGCTTAGTATAAATGCAATCATTTAAGCAGACTGCAATTGCGATAAGTACAAAGCTGCATGCAAACCCCGGACCGGAATTAATTCCTTGTATTAAGGTCTTTACAAAATTAAAAACTCGAAGCAAGAAATTGCTATTTAATTTTTTGATTTTTATACAAAGGTTATATTACATCACAGTTATACATACATGCAGCCTCTATAAAATATATATCTATGAAATATTTTGCTTCTTTCAAAATTTTATATTATACATGCACTCTTAGGTCCAAAAGGATTTTTGAATTCTTCATTATGATTATTATTAACCAATAATTATCAAGCTTTTAATTCTATTTTATTTGCAGCAGCAAAGAGAAAGCATCATTTTATACAATGGGTTTAGTTTAAAATTATGGCAGCTGTAGCCAACATGTTCTACAGAAAGCGGTAAATAAAGTATTTTTCGGAAAATGTAAATTACTACATTTGAGAGTTATGTCATATTCGTATTTAAAATAATCCTTTGGGTAAAACATTATTTTTATTCCTTAGCAAATCATAATTAAAGGCAATTAATGTCGCTCTCAACTCTTATGCTAAACTTGTTTTGTGCAATGAAAAGTGAGAAATATAAAATGCAAACTGTAGAGCATAGGCCAATGTGATTGTAAATAATCATTTACATCCTTCGAAATGGATATAGATTACAGTTTTAAAAATTGTCGTAGCCAAACTTTACATCAGTAAGTCGAGTCTTTATGGCTATACATATCCGTATTCAGGGGGTGGGCAAGGGGACAATTGCCTACCCCGAAATCCCAAAAAAGAGGTTATTTTGCCCTTTCAGGGCAAAATAACCTCTTTTTGAGCATTTTGTCCTCCCCGAAATCGATTTTTGGATACGGCCGTGTGGCTATATAGGCCATATTTGTATAGTTAACAATTATTAATTATTTATGTTTTCTTCATTTGTAAATTCATGTAATGTATATTATGTATCCGCTTACTTGTATGTAAAACATGTCATGTCACTATTATGGACAATTACATTGTTCTTGCGATGGTAATTCATTACATTAATAAATAAAATTCTTTTTCTACGGCTGATTTATCGTTTCTTTGCCCTTTTTGCAATATACACTTTTTAGATATCTAGATTTCGAGGTTCGACTATTTTAAAGTAGTACACTAAGAAATTTTGATAGAAATATTTTTTAAGTGTAGGTCCATCATTTATGTTTAAAATGATAAAAAAAATACTGCAAAATACTGGCAAAATACCAATACATAGTTTTGCTCTTCACTAAATCAAACGATAAGTAAATAGCAAATACACATTAATTTAGGTAACTTAAAAAATTGTCATTCTCCCCTAATTGACGAAACAAACAAAAATAGATTTTCAATAAAAAACAAATATAAAATGTACAAATATAGACTCAGTACACATAAGTTGAAGCTGGGAAAGTGCTATAAGAATATGTTTCATTGAATTTTTATAATGAATTGTAATTTCCAATGTTATTCCATAATATCCATAACCCTATACTATATTTAACCATGCATGCATGGAGTGGAAAATGGTGCAAAACCAAGTTTAATTTCTTATTTGTTTATTTTGATACAACTTATCTTAGAGAGTAAAAAATAGTACAAATGCATATTTACAAATTTCGCCAAGCGCGTATTTAGGTGGCTTGGGAGCAGTGAGTGTTTTCATCTTCAGATTCGGAAATTGCATATTTTTGCAGTTTTTAAAGGGCCTCCTTTTAGAGGATTCAAAACTCACAGTCCCAGATGTGCTCATAGTATAACGTTATAGTTTACGAGTATAAAAATACAAAGAAAACCCTAAAATATATATTTCCTATCCTTTATAAATAGTTAATAAATTATTATGCCTGTATGTCAAAATGTTTGAGCGTATTTCTTTTCTTTATGAGTTTTGGTTACTATAGGTGTTCATTGTATTGATTTTGATACTTCAAATATATTTATATGTATAAAAATAGAGACAAAAATTGAAACCACTATTATCATAACAATATTTCTTTGCAAATGCAAAATGTATGATATTCCCCTCAAATCTTCCATCATTCATAAAATCCAAACGGGTCGACAATTTTTTTATATTTCCACCTTGCACCACATAACAGTCCAGTAACTATCAAATTATAATAACGGTTAGGGAAAATTGAACTTGTTTATGTAAATCATTGTCCTATAGATAATATACGTGTCATTATTACGAAAGTGTAATTAGAACTGATAACAACATTGTATTTAATTTTACATTTATTCCTCCGAATTTCCCGAATTTGTATTGTAATAATATAATGAATCCCTGTGCATGCTGTGGATTAAGTGGACGAGGCGGAACGATGGTTGTCGCTATTTTCTCCTTACTAGTAAGTTGTCCCGTTTTCATGATTTCTTGTAATGTATTTAGGGAGTGACAAATAGGTCAATTGTCTAGAATACCCTACAAGTTGGATCTAATAGTTGTCCCGAAATTTTGAAACGTACGCTATAGATGTTTGCAGTTTTTTTCAAAACGCCGTTTATTGAGCTTATTTAGCCATTTTCATTCCCCGAAATGAATCTTAGAGATACGGTCATGAACTAAATTAAACTATATGTATGTTTGCTCATTTCAAAAAAATCTTAATGGTTAACATGTATTAATGACAATTTTTTTCAAGGATAAAACTGATCTAATGATCCTCTCTGTTTAATTTTCATGACTCTATCATACATTAATTGCCATGTAGGGTAGACATTGTGTGAATAATATCCAACCAAAGCCCTTCGACTGAATGACAGAACTAATTTTTCGCAACAGCGTTTATGCTAGTTTTTTGCTCCCATTTATCTCATAACTTTAACTGTACCTATATGTTGACAATAAACGTATAAATAATTCTAGTTTTTTACATTTTAATACATTTTTGGTTTACTTATCTGTTTACTTGAAGCATTGTCTAGTAACTGCTATCACAATGGTAGTGGATCAATATGGTGTCCCCGGCCACAAAAAACGGCACATATCGACAACTCAATTTATTCGTAAGTGTTTTTCAACATTTAATGAATGTACGATTTTATTTTATTTCGTCAATTTTGTACATGTAACTTTATAAACGTATAATGATTCCTAATAAATTACAGTGATGCAAATTCATGAGGCATTATTTTTCATTGTATCTGCTATGCTATTTGCTGGAGCTTATTATGTAAGTGGAAGATATTGTTCAGGAAATGAATACAAATACCTAGTTAACTTTGAATGAGTCATAAAATACATATAATTTAAATTCACAATAATATTTTCTTTGATTGTAAATATTGTAATATCCAAGTATTTTTATGTTTCATAGAAGAATATGTATTTGTGTCTGCCTTGGATTGTCTCTTCGGTAATAGGGATCCTCTTGTATATAATTGTGATCGCAACAATGGCTGTCACGATGTTTTCTCACCCTGTGGTGTACCTGATGGTGGCATTCTTTCTAGCACTTCTAATGCTAATAATTCCTGTATACTTCTTGTGGATCGTAATTAGATTCGTTGGGAAATTAAAAAAGGAACACGATTCTTATGTGGGACTCATGGATGATGACGATGTTGAGGCTGATATGAATTATAGTGTGAAAAAACATCACAAAAAATCCAAGAGAGAAGACTATTTAGATATGGACACTTATCCACGAACCTTGAGTGGGGAAATAAGATGATGGAATGATGTTATTGTACTAATTCCTGTGTAAATATTAGATAATACAATACAGTAAAAATAACTACAACCCATCGTTTTCAATCTTTTGATTCTGAGACTTCGGAACAATAAATCGTTTCACCTTTTTAAAACAAAATCTTATGAAATATTTTTTCCCTTATTATTAAACCATAATATGAATTTATGACCCTAATTTTATTAACTCTTTTGATGCGAGATTAAAAAAATGAGTAAGAATATTGGTACTGTGGGAAATTAGAAATATTTCTACATACAAAATTCATTTTGTAACTTTATTTTTTATACAAAACCTGATAGTATCTATTAAATATACTAGGGCTAAGTCAATAATATATTGGTATACGTAAAAAAACAGATCAAATTGTTCGAATTATTAATACAGACTTTACTTTTGGAATTTCGTGTTCATTATTATGTTGTATTGTCTTAGGTATCTACTGTATTCTAAAGGCAAATACAGTTCGTATTTGCATTTAAACAGTTGAAAGGGCAGTATCATAAAGTGTGCTTCAGTTAATTAATCTTACTTGCGATACAATTCTAATCAGTTATTATATTAATATTTTTGTTTAAGCCAATTAAATACAAAATTAGTCATTCAATACATTTACCAACATGCTGATGAACGAAAGCCCACAGCTATCATGAATGTGTCAATTTTACTCAAACAAGTAGCCGATGCCTCGGCAAGGCTCCAAACATTTTTCATTTGTCTTTCAGTTCGCTTAGCTTCCAAGCTTTCTTCGTCATCATATTCTGTATCCTCTGCGGACCATGCTGTAACATCCGCTGATCTTTTTCTGCAAAAACCAAAGCATCCAGTAAATTATCATGTACTATACTTAAAAATGAAATAGTTCATGAACAATTTATAAATTACATTCTTCTGCTTTTTGATTCCAATTCTGTTGTTACTTTGTTTTCAGAAGGGGAATCGCTATTAAGAAAATAAATTGTTTTGAAAATGGGACAATGATTTTAAATTGCTTGTAACTGGTATAATTTTATGTTTGTAACCTTCGAATACTCCTTTTTGTCCGATTTCGATTAGGTTGTTCAATCGGTCGTTTTAACCATGTTTCGTACCGAGAAGAATCATGGACAGCTTTGACACAGCCTTCGAAATTGTACATGGTAGATTCCAGATTTAATTGCGACTTAAATATCGCAGTGTACATTTCAAACGCTTTACCGGGGTTTGTCCTATGTTAGATATTATTTGGCATAACATTTAATTGATTGTAGTACTAATGGCAGATTCGGTAGATCTTCTATTAGAACCCGGGTCTCCAATACAACCCGGGTTTTTTTACTTTTTACATTGTAATAATAGCCCTCGTCAATTAAGTAAAGTTTGAATAGAACCCAGGGGGTTGTAATAGAAGATTTACGGGAATTACGGAAAATCGCCAAAATTAAAACAGATACAGTTGCATAATTACCATTTTAAAAGAATATCTTCAGTGAAAAGATCTTCGAGTTGTTTTTGTATCAAGTCATGTAGAAAAGAATTTTGTTCAAATTCGAAGAAGCAATTGTAACTCAAGAACTCTTTCAATTTCCACACAAATTCCAATAAATAGTCATGTTTTTGAGGAGATGCACGATATCCTTCTGGAGGCTCCGTTGATACTTCTTTAGAGTTATTCACAATATATGTTACATACTACATTAGGAATCATGTAAAAAATTAATTAATATTCCTGCAAATTGTCAAAATGTAAGCTTAATGATAGTTGAATTCATAGATGAAAGTTTTCCTTACGTACCTTCATAGGGCATTCTCCGTTACCTTTGAAAGTAATAGGCTTAACTCTTTTTGTGCACTTCTGAAGTAGAGTATTAATTTCATCGTAGTAGTTATCCGGAATAGGAGCCATGGGCGAATATTTTTGAAAAGATTCAGACAATAATTTCCGCAACATGAGGAGAAAGTATTGATAAAAATGTTTGGGGATGTAATTCATATCACAAGTTCCATACGCCATTATAGCGGCTTTGATCAAGATATCGATTTCTTGAAGGTTATCTTCTACAAAATCCGTTTCGTTCCTGAACAATCTTTTCGCCCAGTAAAGACCGATACGTTCTGATTGAAAATTGACTTCTTGACTTAGGATGGATGAGTTTTGTAAATCCGGAGCCAAAAATGAAGTCTCGGGTAATTGAATTGCACTATATTTCGGGTCATAAATTTGTCGTTTTTTAAGATTGCTCGTAGTATCAGGAATATTACTACTACATCGAAGGCAAGCATCTGAAACATATTAGTGGTCGAATTAATTTTCATTGTGATTCAAAAAGTCATTAAAAAATAGTCATCTATTTTGCATTGTAAGCATTCATTACCGTTTGCAGAGGCCTTATCAAAGGAAGGAATGACCATATTTTTGTCGTATATACTTTCGGCATTAACTTCGAACCAAACTCCTTTGTTGAAATCAGTACATCCCTTTTTGAAAGCAACTTGTATTCCCTGCGTGTCATTGTCCAGTCTATATTCATCGTATAGCATGGAGACATTATACACAAACAGACCTCTAGTTTCCGATACCTCTCCAAGTTCCGGAAGTCTTAAACACAAAGTTATGTTGCTTCCAACTAAATTAGTTACAGACCAATCGTCATCGGGATTGTGAATTAACACGGCTACATCTTCCTTTGCTGGACTTTCGACTTTCCAGGGTTCGTAAAAATCATTTGTGCTCAAGACCATGCCCGAGGTGTAGGAAGTAAGAAGTAAAGGTGTAGAAGCTGCTTCAATATCCAATGGATCTCCCAAATAAAATAATCCCTCTATGTAACTCTGCATTTAAAGTTTACAACATTACTTTGTGTCTCTAACTCATTCAGATAGATATTACACTCTACACATATAGTAGGAATTAAGAATGCAAAAAATGTAGTAATAGGAAACCTCGGGTGTAAAACAAGTAAGATCATTTTGAGTATAGCGTTGAGAGTTGTCGTTGCTGCACCACGATGAGCTCCATCTCCATCTGGTTATACCATACCACATTTTTATTCATTTCACACATATCCATTTCCTTAACAAATACAGACACCTAATTAATTTGATTTTTTTCTTTGTAATCAAGTTACGGGCCACGAGTGCAAATGCAATCCCATTTAGGATTATCCAACAAAACATCTTTTCTCCACCAAATTCCAGATTCACATTTATCAGAATAGAAGTCAAATTGAGTTTCTTCTTGACAAAATCGAACCCATCCTTTTGAAGTTGGATCTGAATCTATAAATTCCAAAGGATCCAATGATGGTGGTGGTGTTGTCGTTGTTGTTCCTTTTGTCGTCGTAGTCGTTGTTGTTGTTGAGGAAAGTTTAGACTTTTCTATTCGTAATTTGCCCACATCTTTGTTTAGAATAATGGAAGAAATGGTCGTAAAGTGTAAAAATGCAATGTAACATGACAGGGCTTGAGGAAAAGCTCGATACACTAAAACATCAATAAAAACAAGTCGGGACATTTGTATTATATATTTTGAAAAATCTACTACATGAAACAAAGAAGATTAAAATTATTTTTAGCATGTTACCAACTTATGAGGTGGTCAAACAAGGGAACTATACTTAAATATGGCTTACTTTTATGGCCACCGGATCAGTATCCTTTCCTTATTAGAGTAAATTACATACGCAAGTATGGAAGGCATATTGCTAAATATAATTATTCAAACGAAACCTCCTATACACCTACATTTTACACATGCAGTAATTAAAATTTTGAGAATTATTATTTCCTAGAATAGTTCAAGTACCAGAGTATTGAACCAGGATAGAAAAGAATGCCAAAGCAAAACACGAACTCGGTATACATTCTCAATACGGATTCTCAAGTGCCTATTACATTTTACATTACTGCTTTTATACATGTTTCATAGATGTGTTAATGGCAAAGAAAGACACATCTTTGTTAGTTGTGTTTATAAGTACCTGTCAGTTGTAAGTTACAGGCTGTAACTTATTGTAAGTTTGCTAACCTCAGTCATACAACATGAGGCATGTTTCATTTTCATTTAATACTTCATGCCTGGATTGGCAGATTGAATATGTATATAACTTACTTTATCGTCTTTTTAGGGTCTTTTTAAATGCACTGTAATGGAATAATTAGAGGTAATAATACACCTACATAAAACGCGACATGGAATGCCATTTTCCATAAATATTTAAGTATTATTGTTTGCTAATTATATACTAGGTAGTTTAATTTCCCTTGCATCTGAAAACAAGATTAATGTACAGAGTATACAGACATGAATGACTCATTTTTATTAATTACAAAGGTTTCACTAACTGTAAATTGTAATGCGTCCGATATATGCATTGTAAAGCTTAAGTTCAAGTTGTGCTACCAAGTAAATATAATGTGCATTGTGTGTGATGGTAAATTATTGCAAATTTATTAGCCGTGAAGTGATAATGGAAATGCGAACGCAGGATAAGATTGAACTTTGCCTGATTTATTAGGTATTTTATTATGTTGATTTTTGTTATATTATTGTAGCGATCGTTTGTTAGATTATCATACGATTTTTCACATTCGTTTGAAATCATTATACAAAATGGCACTTGTGGCATTGTTATTGGCTGCAGTTGCATGCAACGACTAATTTTTCATTAAAAAACGTAAGTAACAATTTAGCAGTTTCGAATATTTACACAGCGATAAAACTACAGTGTACTAAACTATTTAATATAATATACATGGTTTGGTAAACTATTTATAAATTAATTTCAGGTTTAATACATAATTATTGTACAGTTAGTTCCGTAGTTTGTCATCAGTTTTTTATTACCAGGGTATATACACATTACGCATCTGTGTACAGCTAGCTAGGTAATTGCGTTTTTAATATCTAATTTAACAGTTCTAAGCTTCGCAGCAGTAATTTCCAGGAAACCATCCAGTTTTACCATTGTCCAGTCTTGATCCGTAGTACCAGCCTATAAACACAAATTTTTGTATGTACAAACATGCAATTTGACATGCTTTGCTTGTGTGAATTATATTGATGAGATAAAAATATACATGTGCACTTATCAATGGCAACTTAAATCGTATTATAAGTGTAATATGTGCATGGTATTTTACCGTCAGGTTGAACTTGTGACACTTGAATTAAATCTCCGACATGAAAAGATAATTCGTCAGCTCTCTGTGCATCGTAAGGAAATATTGCTTCTACTTTTAGTTCCTTGCGTGTTCTCATTGTCTCCAATTTAGCTTTCCATCTTTCTACCTCAGAATTGGTACGAGCAGCCAGAAACTGCATACAAAAGCAAAGGAAATTACAACTTAATAGTTATATTTATCGTGATTATACCTTTTCTATATACGTGTAGGCTGTGGTCATTAACAATAAAGCACAAGAATGGAGAATTGAAGCAGAAATTTGCATATGACTTACGTATACAGTTTCTTTTCTATTAAAATGCAGCATGAAGAAGTGTTGGAAGTCTTTCGATACACCTTCAAGATTCGGAAGTGGTTTAATATTAGAATCTGACGGTAAGATGATATCCATAACTTCAAATCTGCCATTTCTAAAAAAAGATTACGACAGAATACTTAAAAATCTTTTACAGCCATTGAAATGAAAAGGTTTTGCTAGTGAATGCGACGAATTCCTTACGCTTTCTTCTTCGTTATGAGTAATTGATTGTGGAATAAAAGAAGCCAATAGAAAGTCCGTTTGGATTTTCTGAAAGTCCAGTTAAGCTGTCCCCTGCCTTGATCAAAGGGATTCTTCATGAAATCCCCTTTCATCACGAACTGTCCCAGATTGTAGTTATTTCTCATTCCTCTTGGGAATTCGATTTTGTCAACAATGGCAGCAGTCTCCTCAGCATCTTGACTCTCCCTTGCTGCATCGTTGCATGCCAGAACGAGCTGTAATAGCAAACATATGAAAAATGTAAGTACCTATAAACAACATTGTGATACAACAAAACAAAACATTAGAATCAAAAAGCAATCTGAATCTGATGTATGTACAATACTTAACGCGAGGACATGTGCTGTTGCAAGTTGCACATATTTAGAAGAAATTACTTGTTTTTACATTGTCAGCACACACACAGTAGCAAATATTTGCAGCGCAAATAAATTTAATAATTTAACAATGACACGATCTGCCTTTTTGAAACCCATTTCACACAATAACAACTGTAAAATGATAAAGCATCAGTATTTCTTTGTCCCATTTACATAAATCTTTATATTTCTATTGTGTTGTATATATCCTGTGAATTTTTGTCTGCATAGTAGACACGGAGACACGCGCTCAATGTAATACACATTAGATAAGCCACCCACATACCATAACGAACCAAAGGTATTTATTACATACGATTATCATCCATTGTAACATTCACGAAGTCCCAAGCGTCATTAGTGGTTGCAACAACATTGCAATTCAACAACGCTGGGCGACTATTTACATACAATTCAGAATTGACTTACATTAGTGAGGTTTTTAAGAGCTTCTTCACAATGAGCTTTTTCCTTGGCTGATTGTGTCCTTTGTATGACCGCGTTGACTAAAAGGGGAAGCCTAGTTATTCTTTGCATTGGAAGCATTAAGAATGAGTCCATACGTAACATCTGGCATTTCGGATCTTCCTCGATAGATTTAATTACGTTAACGAATTCATCCCGAGAATGTCTGCACGAAATCATGTCACGAAAAAATTAGCTTCAGGAATTTTTAACCGGTGATAATGAAACAATTAATATCATTTACAGTAGCTCCAAAAGAGATTATACCGTAACGCAAATTCAGCCAACATAATAATAGCGGTAAACGTAATGCTACGCGTAATTAAAGGTAATTACACCCATAGCTAGACTGGGCTGTGTCTTTAGAATGGCACAACACAATAGAACAACTATCAATACCACATACCTTAGTCTCTGCATGGTTTTGTCCTGGTAAGGTTTATTTCGACAGTAGTCCATATAGACGGAGAAACGAGTATTTGCATTACGGTTGACGATTTCACCAACATCTTGAATGTACCATGATTCCTCCCACTTGGCAAGTAGTTCGGCAAGAAAAGCTTGAGCACAGTCTTTTACTACATGATTTGATACAATCCAAAAGTTACCACTAATTGCTAATTTTAAGTCCAGAGGGTTTTACCACAAAAGCAAAATTGTATTTTTATTTATCTGTATATACAATACAATATTAATTTACCTTCAGTTATGTTTCCAAATAAGTAGCATCTTTCTTCTTCGGTAAGAACTCCAACGAGCTCTTCGTGTTTGTAGAACAAAGTAATCAGCACATCAAGAGATTTTATGTATGAAACTTCAGAGGTTAGGATTTCAAAGATGGCTTCTTGAAGTTGTTTTTGTTTGTCAGAAAGAATGGCCAAAATCCCTGATGCCATTACTTCAGGTATTTCACACCAAAGTGTTCTCTGTCCAACTCGAGGAACTAACATATCTAATGTCAGTCCCAGGTTTTTAGGGATTACGGGTTGATAATCATCTTCAGGCTGTTATATAACAATACAAATAGTTATGCATATTAAGCCTTCATTAGTATTTCTAACCGGGAGGAGCAATCTGAAAATTCTTAATAGACGAGAGCTTAAAAGAATAGAGTAGTTTGTACCGTACCTTGAGTGAGATTCCGTAAGTGTAGTATTGATACAAAGGTTCTTCTTCCATAGAATAAATGGGTTGCACTTGAGACACAAAATTTCTAATAAGATCAGAGTCCGAGTCATAAAAGTCTGAATCGTCATAATCGTCGTCAGCTTCATGTTTTTGACTTGGTTTAAGACTAAGAGAGGAAAGCGAGTAATTTCGGTAATTGTTCGTCTCTCCATTGATTGTTCTAGTATTACTGGTATCTTTATTATTATCACTTTTACTGGTGGGAACGTCATTGATGATGGTGGGGTTAACTGGATTCTTGGGAGGTTCTGGTGGTGGTATGCTGGGTCGAGAAATTAATCTTCTGGTTGGTTGACCTTCTTTGTGGCAGCTACCGTTTGTGCTACTGTTACTACTGTTGTTACTGTACTGGCCTTCTGTGACTGTTCCCAGACTAATGTCTCTAAAGGCAGAGCCAGTTCCAGATGTCGATGAAGAGGAAGACAGAGCTGGACTTTCTAAATGTTCCAAACTTGTTCTGGAAACCCTTCTAATTTGTAAGAATCTTTTGGCAAGTCTTCTTCCAGCAGATTTTGCAATGGAAGAGAATTTATTAGGTGGTGTCGGTGGGAGTTTATCACTAATTCCGTAAAATCCAGATACAGAATCGTTGTAAAATCCACCGCTTGTATTACTCCCAGATGAAGATGCTGCAGAAGGAGTGTAAATGCTGTCCTTTCGTACTGTCGTACTAATTATTCTGCTTTTAGAACCTGATTTTGTTGTGGTTCCACTTTCCCCATATGCACTCGTGCTGGAACTGGAGCTATTCGGAAAATTGAGACTTTTCAAACCATTGTCGTACAGGTACGGAGGTAAACTGCATGACATGTTATCTGTCTCCCCATAAACTGGTTCCGAATATAGAGATTCGTATGGTGGTGGTGTTGGAGGTCGGGAAGAATTCGGTGTGCCAGGGACTTCTGCATCTATGAATTAAATAACAGTAATTAATTAATTAGTCCTCAATTGTCAAAGCTACATTTACAAACTCATTATATTCATTATTTATCGCATGATACGTCACATTTTAAACGTGTATACCTATGGGTATGTTATGTATTTCAGATATATGTAACATAGGTACATGTAACAATCTTAAACGATTCTGTCATGAAATTGTATTGTAAAGGATGCTATACGAACTAACCCCATATAATGACAGCAAAATGCATCCATCATTAAATAACTGTTGTGAATAACAATACCATAGCAGTGGATTGCATTGAAGATTTTGCAATGCAATGAAAATTACTGAAGACGAATCAGAGTTAATTAGATGTGTTCAGACGATTCCTGTACATATGCATGCTCGTGTACTTAATTTGCTCGTGCCTCTAATAACCCTAATGCATAGTAAAAGAATTGCTAATAATTTGAAATTGCAAAACAATAGGTCATTCAGAGCAATTTGTGTATGTAGTGTCTGTTTGCACTGAATACAAAATTGCAAATCTTCTTGAATGTAGCATCATTTGCTTCACAGCATCAATGTAATATTAGCACCATGGTGGTTGGGTTGTAATGATAATAAATAAGCAAACTCATCACAAAGTCGTCCTATAATCCTGCCAAAAGACATCACCTTAAACATTTGTATTTGCCTACCTAACTATTCTACATATAGGTACGATTTTATTTGCATCTGAAATGCATTTGCTGTAATGCTGCATCAAAACTAACTTCAGCACAATATTTCCTTCTTGAAAAATAAAAAAAACTCGTTTACTTCACTTGACTTCACAAGTAAGGGAGGAGTGCACAATGTTCAGGGCATAGTATAGGATACCAATACCACACGGTATCATTCTATCGTTCACTCTTCACTCTCACAACCAAGAATCCAAGTCAACTTGCAAACTCACTATCACTATCACAATTTTATACATTATTAGCATAATGTGCTGCATACATACGTATGTATGTGTACTTTCAAATTCTCTTGAAACCACCTATCACTAACTACTTAAATGCACATTATATGTTTTCTTATTATATCCATATCCATACCATATCTCCATAACACATACCTATAATCAAATCCATTTGCAATGCACATAGACAGTAGACAAGTAGACATGCTGTGTACATACTACGTGTACCTATATGCATCATCACAGAAAAATACTCAAGGTCTTGCGAATAAGGTTTATAGTGCGTTCGGAGCAAAAAACTTATTCTAATAGCTTCTTCTTATTATTCTATTTCGTCATGCATTGTAAATGTACAGGAGGTAAGCAAAGCACCAAGCTCTATAGAATGTTAACGTTTATACTTATGTGTATATGTATGTATGTATATAAACAGTGCAAACGAGACAGTCTCTCAATTGCAAGTCAATTACTTATTTGCATGGACATGGGAGGAGACAAGGTAACAAACTCACTCTTTCGCATTATCTAAACACACAAAGACTACTATATAGACACTATATCCAGAATCCTGTTCATCTTATGCAAAAAAATTACTCTTTTCCACATCAACTATCGCAATCAGGGTATTTTTCTGTATGACATTAGCAAGAACACAAAAGAAGAACCAACCCTCTCATTACTGGCAATTTTTAAGCTTTGTATAAACTACATGTAGCTACTATGTGTATGTTAAGAGTCAATAATTGTATATAGGTAACCTAATATGACTATTGTATCCTTCCGTTGTTTCTAATGTTAACCATTGCTAACACAATATGAAGTGCATGTTAACATTTTTTGGCACCTAAGTGAAGGTGGAGCTGATCTGTAGCAGTAGGTAAGGACAAAGCTTATGTTACAGAATATCGTGAAACAATGACTAAGAAATAGGAGCAAAGAAAACCTATATACATCTGTAAGTGGTTTTTGAAATAAAAAAATGTATTTTCCTTGTTCTACAAGATGCATGATGCATGTAGGCAAGGCATGTATTTCATTACTCTCTACGTAAATCAATGCCAATCGGAAATTCCAAGCAATGTATGCACCTACCTGGGTGTAGGATAAAAATTTGAATAATTATTGTGCTCCTACACAATTGGTACACTTTATAAGGAAAAAGGACTGCATGATTTCAATTTTTCATCATTAATTAACAATCCCCGTGTGCTCCAATTAAAAATAAAAACCAGCTGCACACATTTGTTGAATGGAAAAGTTTAGCTTGCATTTCATATTGTTCTCGTGTATTACGACAGGATGCTTTTATTGTGCTGTGACATAATCTACATTCTCAGAATTGCACAGGAATTTTAACATCCACATTTGCATGCGTGTTATGGCACCATCACACCGGAAGAATTTGCAGCTTGGGATTCGACCTTAAAAGCACTTATTCTCAAAGAAACGGCAATGAAATTGAGGTTTAGCCTGAGACTAAGTATTAACGTAGAATTATTGTTCTGTGATTCCTACAAAAACTTGTTAACACAATTGATGATCCCACATTGTAATTTTAATGCATTCCTTACCTCTATGCAAAGCAAATTAATGCTTAAAGTTTATTTTCTAGTTCTAATACAGTACTGTATACAGGCAGGCATAATTGTTTCAATTATAGAAGCCCATTAAATTGAGTATGAAGTAACATTGCCCGAGATTTCAATCTGATGTACAAAGAATGAGATAAGCAATTCATTTGATTGAGTTTGGAAGTCTTCTTTCTTTCGATAATGTATTCATCCTCGTACACAAGAAACAAGAGTTCTATTACGAATATCATCCCACGCTAAAAGTTCTACAACATAAAATACATACACAAGTTAAAAGTGTGGATACACACATATAACTTGAAACATGCATCAGAGCAATTTGCCTACATGATCCTGAGGAACAAGGACAAATACTTGCTTTGATCAACAATCACAATCAACTACCCAACACCACGAGACTAACCTTCATAACTACAACAATAATAATATGATGTTCTTTTCAATGTAGAAGAAGAAAAGAAGGATACACACATAGCATGCCTTACCCACAAAAGACACGCTAGCCGCATTCAACACGAAGAACTCCTTTTAAAGTCATCTTAATATTATAAATACGTATTGTGCCTATATATTTATATCAAAAAGGCGAATACACTTTACTACCTGTCTCTTTTGTTAATGCAGGCAGCAGGTATTATTAATTAGCTCCGGTCTGCTCTGCCATACAAGAATGAATGGGCTCGTAAAATAATTTTTGACGTTATGTGATGAAAAAGAAATTTGGTTCTAATTAATTCCGTTTGTATGGAACGTGAATGAGAGTTAATTGAACAGAAAATTTTCAAATCTCATTTTCTAAGATAACAGGAATGAAAACAAAGTTTCAGAGTATTTGTTATATGGAAAAAGTTAAATCGAGTCAAGTAAGTGAAGCGATGTGCTTGCAGGCAGAACAAAACAGAATGTAAAAGCTACACTTATTCCACTTGAAGGATTTTGCTCTACAATAAGTATAAGGATACAAATGCTACAATTCTAAACTACAATACTAAACATTTAGCAAAATGAAGTCTAAAGATGTTGATGTGAGTAAGCATAATATTGGTATATCCCTCCCTGCTTGTAGGAATTTACTTGCTTGTGGCTTAACCAAATTAAAGGAAGCTTGTAAAAAGACTTAACATGAATATATAGGAAGGGAAAACATAACATTATTTATTATTATTCATTCGCAGAATATGCCTACTTAGTTACAGTAAACATATACAAACTTTTGTGCGCGTGCAATGCAAAACTCGAGTTAGAAATCAACCACCTTGTCGATTTGACTTCCACGAGGAAAACAAAACATGCATTTACAACGAAACGCTAAAAATCTAAATTTTAACACTTAATATTAACGCTATTTTCGTTTGAGTTCTTTGAGCTGTCAAAGATTGCGTGTTTCACGAAAGTCCATATCTGTATACATTGCCCTGCACGTACTGCCTAATTGAACCAATAAGAATGTTTGCAAACAAATGTGTGTTTACATTATAGCTCGAGTATGGTATTAGCTAATCACTTAATTCTAACTCGAAGCGTTTTATATTAGTTATGTGTTTCTAAGTACTCACTCAGCACACTAGTAAAAAATTATGAACATGTGTGGTAGAAATGCATTTGCTAGCAAGTTGCAAATTATTATGCAAATCAAAGACATTTTTTGGAGCAACATATATGCACTGTCTCAATACACAACAACACGTATGTATATAAAATATTACATATCTATACTATAAATATTATGTGATGCACACTTAAGCAAGCGTTAGGATTTCAGCATTCACGCATTTTTGCCTTACATGACATAAGCCAGACCAGTCTCCATATATTGGCAATCGTAATAAGTTCAAAGAAAGCCATAAGTGATACTTATTTGTGCCAATGCAACCCAGTGGTTAAACATTGAACGTTGAACTGATCTCTGCATGTACAAAAATGGAATGGGTTGCGCAAAAAATTAGCATTAGCATTTGCTTTCCATTTATACAACATATTTTCAAAAGTATGGCATAGTACACCTTCCTATGACTATGTATAAGTGTATATACATGCTTTAACTTTATTACGACAATTGTGAAACACGTAACTTTATTGTTGTCACACACACTTGCCTTGCCACTGCCACCACTTGCCATGCATGTTACTATTATCAATAAGTTAATGTCTATAGAGTTAAGTACCTAAATACAACGTGAATTTATGTATTTATGTACTTTGTTGCAGAACCTTAATGTGTACCTAAGTGTTTCAAAGCTTTTAGATACACAACGAGATATTGTACGAAATGAGTATCTGTTGAGATGCTGATGGTGTTAAATTAGCAATGAAATAGTTGTCTGTCCACTTTTGAGTCATGTACACGTAAGCAATTCCAAATTAGGCATACGACAGTTAACGTGGATCTGCCCACGTTGAAATATTTCTTGCATAAGACGCATAGGACTATGCTAATAATATTATTCGCAAACTGCTAGTTGTAGTGGTATAAGTCAGGGTTCAACAATTCGCCAAATATTTTCTTTGCATTACTGAGTCAAACTACCTACCTCCATATAATGCTAACTACCAATTTCGTTCAACTAGGCTCTTTCAGCATGATTTTCGGCAGTTCGTGTACCTATTTGCATAGCATTATGTACCATATGATTCATGTCTTTAGTTTTATAGCATTTGTATGCCTATAAGTAGACGACATGGTTGACTTGAGTCAAAACCCAGATTTACATTAGCAACGCTAAACGCTATAACATTACAAATAATATAAACGTAAAAAACTTACAGCCCCATTCTCTAATATGAGCAGAAACTTCCTGCTCCTCCTCAAAATGGCCCACAGGGAACTTAACCCGCAAATACCAACTGAAGGCCAAACACTCCTCCTCATTCTTACGGATTGTCACATCACTGTAATAATTCCTGCCTGGGTCATTTTCACTAGTAGAAAAATAATCCGGGGATCTTATGGTATTGGAATTGGAATTTGAGTAGTATCCTCCACCACCTCCATTGCTATAATTTCCATTGGCACTTGAATTGCTATCACCACCACGAGAAAACTTGGTATTATATTTGTAATTATCTACTTCTCCATAAGAATCACTAAAGTGACTATTTGTACACACTTCGATCAGAGACTTTTTCGAGGAAACTATTTCCACCATTTTGACTCAAATGAATCAGAAACATTCAGTTTCTGTGTGATGCACATAAAAACGTTTAGCTACTACATAGAAACCAGTAGACAAACACAAAAACAAAGTTGAAGGTAACACAACTGACAATGAATGATGAATGCATACATCAAAACAACCCTACAATAATAATAGAATTTATACAATCCTTTCCATGCACAACACTCCACCAGTAAACTACGTTCACCACGCACTAAATCATTTTCTGTAACAGGCACTTATTATATTGAATTGAAAGTGCACACATCACACACACGGACACACGTAAACAAATAAATGAATGAAGGGATGGCTCAAGTCAAACCAAATTCCTTTATATACATCTACACACAAACACAAACAATTTGAATAGACACACACGCTAGAAAATTATAGCAATTTACTAGAGCAATCTTCTCTGTTAAATCGTATTATGTATGTATACAATACTCTCGAGCCCCGCCAACAACGTTGTTGTAATAAATAAACCTGCACAATGTATTACAGATTTTGAAAGACTGTCGAATTTAGTTTAGGGATGCAAATACCAGCAGATACAGAATGATCTGTAGAGACTGCATTGCTCTGCAGAGTTGCTACATAGAGATGCACGTCTCTCTCACGTCTGTATCACTCTGTTAGAAGAGCACTTCACAATACCACTACTAGCTTCTTTGTGACTGTGTAGAACACACTAATACTACGTGTGAGGAGCAAGGTAAGAAATGTTATATCTTTGTTCTACCCACGTAAAATAGCATACTATGTATGTGCACACAAACACACAGAGAACAGCTTCTTTTGCCAGCTTCACAAATTCACAGCAACGTGAATAATATAGAAATGGACAAGTCTCTAGAGAATACTCCACTGTCTGTCTGCAGTCCAAGACCATTCCATTTCAGGTGTATTAAGTAACAATAACAGTTTCGTCTGTAGTCTAACTACTAAGGGAATGTTATTGTACTTATAGATACTTAATTCTAAATATATATAGGTGTATGTACAGTACACTATTACTTATAAGTAATCGAGTGTGTATTAGGCATTCAAAGTAGTAGTATGTATTGTACTACTAACTAAAAGTAAGTCCATTGCATGGATTTCATACACAAATGCACGCAAAGTACTAAAGGGTTGTTATTGCAATGTGCTTTTAGTAAAGCTTGTGTCCTGACTTGATGAGAGGTTTGGATTGTCCCCCTTGGTGGACTGAAGCTTACATTACACAGCTTTGCAATCAAGACAAGGCTCTCAAGACTCTCTGTTTGTGTCTGTAGGTATTTTATGATACGCAACAGACAACTATAACTATACGGAGAGCAACATCACACAAATCTCAACTGAACATGAACATTATGCATTTCAAGCCAAGTCATACCAAGTGCACGTCAATTCTCTTAACTACAAAACTACATTATTCATGTGCCTGCATTTTGTTCAACGTACTGTATATAATATAGTCAATACTCTACAGGTACCTTTAGGTATTCGTATTCTATTATTCTATTTAGTTGAATCTATATACACAGAGCACAAGTAACTACTACATGACTGAACGAACAAGAAGGAACGATAGAACGTTTGGATCGGCATCGGTCGCAGCATGTGCATCTATACACAGAAACGCAAACTACAATATGATACAACAACCATAAGAAGTGAAAGTTGTTCTTGTAGTTTGAATGCAACATATAATGAGCATTACGTTATATTAGTACTTGGTCTCTTATTATGATTATGTCTTGTATGTGGTAGTCTCAGTCTGATATAAAAGTGTTGTAGAGTACATCTACTATTAAATGAGCCAATAGATTTATTAATACAGAGTTTAAGACATTTTATAGAGTCATAATAAATGAACAACAGCAACATAGTAAAGTAACGAACTGACTGAACAGAAGCCCAGAGGCACTTTACCTAAATATGGAATCGCAAGACCATCAGAATATCTGTATGTGTATACAGCCAAAGCCAACTTGAAACTTGCCAACATAAAAGTAGAAATACATACAGAAAAGAATTCTTTGACTACCTAAGTAAGAGAACACCACACTACAACACAGCAACACAGCATAATGACTTTACTAAAACCATAGATAATTCTCAAGGTATTGAGTAAGCCTATTAAATCATTAAAACTGATGTTACACTATGCAAACTATGTTTTGTACACTATCTTTCTATACATACTAGCATATATATACATTTATGACAATAAAATAGTCAAAAAGCTCCCTCGCTCCACTCATATTCATACTCCACACACTCCTACACCTCCACAATACACCACCATAATCAAGTGAGTGTATCGAGAGCTTTGAAATCAGAATTCTCACAGGAAAACAAATTCGCACATTTACGGTACAGTATTAAGCACAAACGTGAATGTATGTAGGTATATATACAATTTACCTACAATACACACTACGGTGCAATTGACTGTATGTATCTATTAAAGCTACGTATGTATTACTTTGCTGGTAGTATTACACTTATTCTATTTACTTTAATACTAACACGCTGAGCTTCATTGTAGGTATATGAATGTACACAAATCGTTAACCTATTATAACGGGTAATTATATTTATTATATCTCTGTAGGTAGCTAGGTAGGTTTTCTTTGCATGCATATCCTATCAGGTTTATTATCACTAGGTAGAAAAATACTTTATTTTAATTGTGTTTTACTACCCTGGCCTTTTGTGTATGCTTTTCTTACACATTCTATTTGTATTTGTATGTGTGTACATGAGAGGACATTACATTACACTCTATATTCTGTGCTATCAGGTGTATTTTATCTTTACATTAAGATTTGAAATGAACATGCACACACGTATTAACTTTTATATTATATACAGTATCTGTACATGTAAGGAATAGGAATGAATGAAGTGACAGTAAATTGTCTTTTTAGTTCTAGTATATATATCACCGTGTCACATAGAGTTGTATCGTGACAGACGAGTATAATGCACTTGTTTACAAGAGTGTTGCATTAAAATTGCTCACCTTTTTTGTTCCGAGAAGAATAACTTGGATAGTGGATTTTATTGGTAGGTGAGATTATTGTCATTGCTTCAGAGCTCTGTTTTCTTGCAAGGGAATTATCGTGCGACATATCGATGTTAGTTTTGTTCTTATTACGGTAATTGTTGTTGGCTGTCATGCAAGTAGCCGACTGACAATTTCCATCGTTGCAACAACATGATGACATGTAGTAGTCATACAACTCTTCGTAGAGCGGCTCATCTTCGTCGTTTTCAAGTCGTCCTACAGCTTCCGGGTCACTGTTGCTCTTGATTCGATCAGAAACACTTAGAGAATGATTATTAGGAGTTTCTTTGGTGTAAATGTCTTCGGAAGAGCCTGTGATTCGAGGGGGTCCGCCCATTGATAACATTAAACTGGTAATAATTTCCAGTCCTGATTTACGTTTCATGTTTGAGTGCTCTTTGTTATTCAACTGCTCACTTAAATACGGAGAATGACTACTTGTTGTGTTCACAAGAAACCGAGGGACAATGTTCTCGTAAAAATTTTCAGCCTTATATTCCTTATAGTTAGATAATTGAGATTGTGTTCCACTGTCGGAGCTACTATCATTATTAGTTGTACTTGTACCATTCATTATAATATTTTTGTCATTGATCCGATTAACTTTGAAATGATCACTTATAGAAATAATTTCTGGTTTGGCATTTTCATAAATACTACTACTGTCTTCTGTACTGCTCTCAGTATCCTCAATGTTAATGTCTACTAAGCGTAAATAATTACGTTTATTGCTGTCACGATCACGAAGAGTAACATCATCAAGAGAAGATGACCTCAACAGAGTTCCTAGTTTCAAATTAAATTTGTTTTCTTTGTCTTGGGTGTCTTGGCTAGCGTCGACATAGTTGTTAGTGATGCCTATGTGATGAAGGGCACTACATGACGAGGAAAACTCACTGAACACTTTGTCGCTGTCAACATCAATACCAACAGAAGTAAGACAAGATTGAGACTGTGAAATGTCATTCGAAACACTACGTCTCTCGCGAATGTAGCGTTTTCGACGAATGGCATGTTTTCTCTTAAGACGGCATTGTTGCTCCGTGCCTGGCGGTTTGATTTCGAATAAAGCAATTTTCTTGGCCACTTGACCATTAGTGTTGGTAGACATGATTATAATTTATCTTTGTTGTGATATCCAACATGTGGATTATCACTTTTGTACACTTTTTACACAAGCTGGGAAACAGCACACTTAAGCAAGAGGTATGTAGTATGTAGATTCATTGATTTTCCAGGAGCGTAAGTATTTCTTTGTAGGCTACAATTATATGATACTATTCCACAGAAAGGTTTCACTTTGACTTTAGTTTTTAGTTAGTTGGGTTAGGGCATCTTAAAATTTCACGTGTCAGGAGGTCATTTGCATATTTAATGGCTGATGGTTTGCTTTGTCTACTTACAATTAGATCCTGCTGTGTTCTCTCACTGAACTTTCTTGTAGTCGAATAATTATGTGGGCGTATTATAATCCAAAGAGAGTCTAATAACACGTATATGTATAATTTATGCACATTCGAATGCACTTGATTTCTATCGTGTTTAGGTAAGTATGTGGCTAGGAGCAATATGTAAACCTAATGTAGTAATTTGCATTGAAAAATTCACTACTTGGTTAGCAGGAGCAGTTAGTAAGCAATCTTCAAAATCTCTCTTTGTGTGCCATGCCAATTGTCCTGTCTTGATTTGAATAGATAATACGATGGCTGCGAGAAAAACCCGAATATTAAATGTGTATCAGATCACTCTACTTTTCACTAACACTTTGGTTTCCTTTCGTTTCTATGTCTCTCAACTGAATGGTTTACTTTGCATTTATCAATCTCAATTGAAACACTAGCTTTGTAACGCATTCTTATGCAAAAGGCAGCTTTTTATGCAAACAACAAGTCAATCCACCACTAATTGTACGACGGTGTACAATAATGTGCTGAATGCAAATCCGTCAGCATTTTTTCCGGCACTGAACACAGCAGGACGCTTATTGGTAATGGCTAAACCAAAATTTTCTCACTGAAAACCACACTTTTTTCTTCGTGAGTCAATTTACTCTGCTTTTCATTCTCAAGATTGAAACAAGTTTGACAGATTCACAGTACACACTTCATTCTTCCATCACATCTTCCAAATCCAATCTCATTACGTACGGCTCCTTTGCCAATTGCTTTGCATAGCTAGTACCAATAGAGAGGATTTTTACACCCAAGTGCATAGGTACTAAAATTACGGCAATTGCAATTTGCAGCTAATAATTGCTTCCGAACGTCACGAATGTCCACGAGCGCTATTTTGTACACGAAGAATATTCTGCATCTGCATTTCGACAGTACTGTAACAAGTGAACAAAAAAATGGGATACATTTTTTAAACTAATTAGGTACATAATATTATTAGTATTAATGCGTATGCAATTGCACTCAAAAATTATGAGAGTACAATTGCAAAATTTTTCGAATTGCATAAAGGGCACGATCTGCAAGAAAAGGATTGTAGATAACACACTAATCCTATTACGATGTTATGGTTCAATGCTTGCACATACATAAAAATTATCACTGTGCTTTGCTTTGTATGTTCTAAATATAAAACAATTACAGATAAACGAAATAAAAACTAGAATTCTTGCAAACTGACATAAAGTAGGGCGCACTTTGTATTTATATGCGATAGCTTAACTGTCTGTCTGAGAGTCTCTCTATCAAAAATGTGTTTTAACATGAACTTCCTTTGATAAAATAAAATCGACTGAGTTCTTCTGAAGGCAGCTCGGCAAGGAGACACAGAGACTGCACAAAGTGTACTATTTAGCTGTAACAACTGGTTAAGTCTTGACAAGACGAGAAAAGAACGGCGGAATATGTAACGCATTGTAATAGTGATCCAATATAATAATGTAATGATCTACTGTACGCTCAGCCTCAGACGGCATAAGTGTTTCCTACTTACACATTACTGACATTACATGCATAACAGAGCGACAGAAACATGTACACAGAAAAGGTTTACTTAACACAAGTTCTTACGTGTGTCTTTTCTGTACAAAAGTAAGTTAAAAAATAGCTTTTCCCTTTCTTACTATACTTAAGCAAAGTTACTACTTATTATTACCAACATCCTTAGCTTACAGCTCATTGTTATTGTTAGCACCTTTGCAGATAATGTGTAATGTGTATAGTTGCACTCAGTTGCTCTTTAAGAGGTGGATAGCTATAGATAGATGGATAGATATCATAACAAGATTAATCGGTTGAGAATTTCCCATTCAGTGGCTCGCTAAACTCGTTTATTATTGTATGTATATATTTTATAGTATTGTATGATAAGGAAGGAAGGCACGCTTGCTATGATTAAAATTGCTGTTCTGTTCTACAGAACCATAATTGAGACACATAGGCTACACAACTTCTTACGCCTAACTCTGTTATTTATAAAAATACATGAGAGATTTATAATTTAATACCTACAATAAATATAGCTAATATTCATGTACCACTAGTCCAAGACTGTAGAACTAGAGGCTGCAGGTAGGTAAAGGTAATAGGTAGGAGGTAGTAGGTAGGTAGCTATGTGATACTCCAAGTTAATAAGACCGTGATGTATCTCATAACCCAACAACCATTCCATTTCTTGTAAAAATGTACCTTAGAATTGTAATAATGTAGGTGGATATGGATATACATTGACTATTGTTGTAATATCGTGAACTGAGTTCAGTTTTTGATTCCAGCTCAGTGCACTGCACTACCGATTGATATACGGACGTTGTAAGCCATAAAATTTAAAATTCTGTGCCACCAAGTGCTATGTAAGTTAGTTGTGCTATCATTTGCAAACAATAACAAAGGAAAAGCGTGTAAACAACAATCTTTTCTGTTCATGCAGTGTAAATTGAATGGAAATCTTAAATACTATCGCTCATGTAGGTATACTAACATTAGTTTTAATTTGAATGAATGAATGGAAAATATGAAACACCTTAGCTTTTCTCTAATACGTAATTTTAAAGCATTTTGCTTGCTAAAACATTCATAATATTTCTTATATGTATGTTACATTGTTCGTAAAATAATAACAGTAATAATGTTAAAGTGCATTAGTATTAAAAGGAAAAAAGCACTTTGAATGGGGGATTGACCAACCACAGTGGTATACACAAATGAAAATCAATCTGCAATAATTGTCTGCTAGAAAATTTAACACTTAATCAAAAGCTGCTTTCACACTTTGGCCGTAACATACTCGTAGGTATTATTGATTGATGATTGAATTCAAAATAGTCACGATTTGGCACTACCAAGGCCTAGGAGAGGTACTAACGTAACAGGTAAGTCTCGTATGCAGCATAAAGCGTTTGTTACTTTGAAATAATTAGTAATTTGGCATGAGAAACTGTATATAGCTGTACACAGCAACATATTACATACAGAATGTGCATATAGTCAAAAACAGGATAAATGAATATGAGGGAGTTGCAAACGGCAAATGACTTGCAGTGAAAAATCAATGGGCTTGGGGATTTAATCGATTTAGCACGTAGAGGAAGGAAGAGATTTCGACAACGGAATAACTGCAGTCATATGGGCTAGTGTTAGTTGGGTTATTAAAATAATTATTTTCTGGATGATTGTACACTGGGATGGTCAGGAAAAGTTTTGAGTGCTAAATGTTACACCTACTCCATGTTACAAATGTGTGAAATTTTTCATGACAAATGAATAATATAGCCTCATGAATGTATGAACCTATAGATGCCTATATACTTGTATATCTGTCTACGAACGAGGAAAAATGTAAAGGTGAGGGAATTGCAATTTGACTGAATAAAAATTAGTACTGATACGATTGTCTTGTACAGGTAGAAAATTCAAATATCTGCTTAAGAAATCTGAGAAATTAAATAATTGTTAACAACACTTTATAGTGAGAGAATATTTTTTGTAACAAACATGAGACACTGAATTTCTTTTTTGCGAGATAAATACTAGTATACAGAAGAAACTGATATTCTTTTCAAAGTGTGTTTGGTTTCTCTGTCTGTTGCTTAACTATCTAACATCTCAATTACGAAGTGTAATGTAGAATGTACAGCAGCACTAGTACTAGGCGATACTTTTGGAAATACCTTGTAACAATTTGGGTTTACCTCAATTCTCAAAACAAAGTACATTACAGGTAACAAATAAATGCTTATAGAATTAGAGCTGTACAAGGATACTGCGTGGAGACACCATATAAACACTTGATACTAGTTTTGCTTGTATTCTTCCATAACTACACGTCCTTACACCATACAATCATGTAATGTAATACAGGAAAAAAATTGTTAACTCTCACATATACACCTATGGATTGTATACTTACTTACATCCCCATGATCCCACTAGAAATCAACAACTAGCATAAAATAATATGGTAGATATCGTGTAGATACAGACACATCTTAATTCACTCACTTATTGTATTCTTCCAAGCTTTAAGTTGTGGTTTTGATTGTATTTATTTGCTAAACAAGTCAAATGACGAGCTGACAAATTACAGCAATCAGAAAACAAAGAGATTGAAGGAGGAATTGTATTCTGAGTTGAACATAGCATCTTATAGTATAATAACCTTTGTTTATTTTTACATGGTAGTTCTGAGAACAGAATTCAAATGGAGAGTCACAAAGACTGAAGACAGACAAGTCAACTCAAGTGTCAACCACTTCACACACGGAAACACATAAAAATACTGAAAGATCTGAAGGAAAACACTTACATGTCAAGATATCCGTATGTAACAGTTGATGTAATTGCAATTAAGCATCAATACACCACAAAAAACTGAACCCCACCATTAAGAATAGAAAAGTTAGTCACAGAACATGATATGACAGAAGAAGAGAATGGCGTATTCTTTTTTTACTCTCACAGAGTGCAATCTCCTTACTTCTTGCGCCTCGACGTAATATGTCAAAAGAAGACTTCTGCTGTTTCATTACATTACAAAATTACGATTCACAATTAGAGAGTCAGAGAAAAGGAAACCCAATGTCAATTTAAGGAAAACAAATGGTAACTTCTTTTCTCTCTGACATATTCAAGCTATCTAACTAAACTTATAAACATACCAACAAACACAAGCCGCAATTTACAACAAAATGTACTTAATGAATGAAAACGAATCCAAAATGCTAATCAGAGTTGAGAAAATTGTTTCCACTACAAAAAGAATCACCCAACAACCCAGCCACGAGACACTACCAGTTTTTCACAAAAGAACATGCACAATAAGGCATATCTCATGCACAAACACACACTTTGCCCTGCGTAAAACTTTTTTCACTTTTGTTTTGCCAAACCGGTCCTCGCAAAGAAAGATGTGCATAATACAAAATAATATTACACTCTTCTCTTCTTCTTCTACTTATTCTTCTACGAGGGCTAGAGAGCTGAGTGTTGTGTTGTGTCGTTTAACATAGAATATGCTAAAGGCAAACTAAAACTCAAAAATACTTAAAATGAATAATGAACCACCATACATTATACTTTTATGCATGATTATCACACACGATGAACACAGCCATTCAACATTCAAACAACTTGCTAAGTACATGAGCAGCAGGCCCACAAAATAAATGACTGTGTATGTGCACTGTGCACCCGATGAAAATCATCAACCAAAAGTAGACAAAGCACACTGCCAACAACAGCCAAGCCAATCCAAAGTACCTAGAGACAGAGATAAGTATTTTGGACTTTTCTTTCTTCTTAAAATCCAAGCAAAATGTGTTCACAGTTCAATACACAAATCTTTCGAAAACCTTTTTACATGTTTTCAGACTTACATAGAAACAAGCTAAGAGTGTCAAAATGAAAAGGCACCACCTTTTTACCTGCATTAAGATTATAATCGTCTACTGAACTGAACTGACCATAAGCACTACTCTGTACAATACACCTTTTAACAACACCACTGTAGTACTTCTGTTCACTATACACTAAACACGTACAGGACCTGTTGTTGTTGTACTAAATCCTACTAGACCTCGTCTTTATTTGTAAATACGTATACCTACTACCTGACCCAGTGTACTTACACTTGTATTGTTATCTACAGATACTTATATGCCCTTTCTACATCAACAGCATCAGCAACAGCGTCTCAACAAATACCAAACATCTGAATCGAATAGCTCGTTTAACAAGTAGTAACTAAGTACTAGGTATAAGTAATGCATTGTCTCACTCAATCCAAAAAGACAGCTTTTGTAGTGTAAACTGAACACGAAAACGAGTGATGACTAATCAAGCCTGAGGAAATGAAACAAAAAACAAATAAGTCATTAAACAAACATTCCACGTTACTACACATACACTTCAATTCAAACACATCCACTACAAACCACAGTTTAAATACGAAACACGTTTTCCCCAATAGACATTGTCACCAATACACAAATACTTTAAACTCACATTCTATTTAAGTTAAGAAATTCTTATTTCTGAAGTGTAGCACAGACAAGGGTTGAGACACTAATAAAATGAGATTAGAATTGTGATGGAGACACAAGGGATTTCAGGATTTCCATCGTCTCTCAATTCAATTCACCGTCAACCGTCTCGAGTACTAATAAAACTGAACTAGACCTACCTACCTAAGTCAGTAGGGTTTTGACTCTCAACAATGTAGCCTAAGGTACTAAAATAAATACTCTACGTACTATACTAACTAAGTAACCAAATTACTTACAGAAACAAGACAAATCAACAAAGATCCGTTGAAATGCTAATGGTTGCATGCAGTTATTCCTCCGCAGTGCAGTGTAGGTATGTACACATCCCGTCGACTAATGAAAATAATGTGAGTTTATAACTACTGCTACTTCCACTAATTCTCTCTTCTTTGTGTCAAATGAAGACACAGCGTGTTTAAATGTTGAAAATTAGCTCTGAGTTGTGTAGCTCAGTTTTATATGCGTTCTTGATAAGTACAATGTGTAGCTCACAATTCATTTCCAACACAAGAAAACTGCGAGAGCTATGATTTTTGACCATGTGAACCCACACAGAGTCAGACCGACAATAGAGAAAAGATGACATGACAAACTTGCTAAACACCAAGCGCAAAATGCAATCTCATTTAAGAATAATAACGCAGCTAAATTAGTACTGCTTGTAGTAATGATATTCACAAAGCTCAAACTAACTACATACACACTTTACTTACAGAACAGTCTTGTATTTGTTTATTATTACCGCAACAGAAGAAGCAAACTAACAGAATGAAATGTGTGTGTTTGAATGCAAAATGTAAATGTTCTTTAAATGAAATCATCCATTAATTTCATGCAATGATTTTTTGTGTATACATATCATCATATATAATAGTCAAGTCAGTTGTTTATATAGCCCAGTAGTACTAGTACCCTACCCAAGCAAGCCAAGACACAATGAACATCTCAATGAAATGTAGGTATGTAAATATTAAATATAATTTCTAATACACATGAGTATGCTATGCGATGACTCTGATGATGATACGTCATGCTTGTAGAGTAAGCAAACCAAGTCGAGTCCACAATCTGTACTTGGGCCATTCTCAAACAGCTATATGTATGTTGTTGAAGATGAAGTATGTCCATTATGAAGCAGTTCATATAAAATGATGATAATAACAAAGTCCAAGAGATGAAATGTAGCCGGATGGATGCGTGATACATTTCTTACGTATTCCAATCATCTTTACATTGCTTTCCTATGTAGATATTGCTTACTTGTTGATTCTAGCTGTCTTCTAAAAGGCCACAAGCTGTGTACACAAAATTTCTATCGTATTTTAGTATATACATTTAATACAGTAAGTATATGTAATATACCCCACCTATTACTATACCCACTGTGCCATTCACAAATATCTCAAGCAAAAAGGCAGAGCTGTTTATATACTCAGTATTGCCAATCTACAATGTTCATTCTGTTGCTACAAACGTTAACGTCCCGGATGCTCGGCACGAGTTTCTAAAAACGATAAACAGCCTGAACGAGAATTGGCATCATATTGTCTTTGTACTATGGCTGACTGCAAAAACTATAGTGAAAAGTAAACGGAACCTCAATACATACATTTGAATGTAGAGTTACCATTATATGATTAGCATTAGCATTTTATTGTCAGCAATTCAAGGCTGTATTGAGGGCCTAGGCAAAGGGGGAAATTACCCACCCCAAATCGAACAAAATAGGTTATTTTACCAAAAAAATGTGCAAAATCGCAATTTTTTTCCCGCTTTGATGCATCTTGGGTTGATTTCGGCCTAAAATAGCTCCAATTTTTGGCGCATCGCTCGATAATTGACACTTTTGTGCATGAAGATGGTATTATGCCCATCCCGAAATGGAATCCTAAATACGGCCTTGCTTAGCTTACTAGCACATTAGTAGTGATAGTAGTAGCTCTCCTAAGTAAATGCTCGGAGCTAGATCGCCCTTTCCTAATTCTCCAACTTGTAACAATTCATCTTTAAACGTCAAAATAATCATGAGCGATTGCTGCGATTATGTGTGATGGGAATTTTTATGAAAGAAACGCTTATTGTGTTTATCTCATCGCATCTGTTGCAAAATCCTTTGCTACGAGAGATGAATGAAAAGAATGTTGTGGATCTTTTGTGAATTACGTCGTTGCGTTTGAGTTTTTGGTGAAATTTTTGTTGTTGAAAGGTTGAAGTTTTCATTATGGTGGAGCTCTCTTTGAACGAATTCGAATGAGTGAGAGCAATGGGTAATTGCCTGCTCTCTTTGAAGTTTTGCTAACTGTTTGCTTGCGAATCGCTAGGCGAGAGTGTTACGACTACAATGCACAATGGTAGGCAACTTAAAGTGTGGTTCACAATGGGAAAGGTACGTGTAAAGTAAAGGGTGCAATTGAGATTTCGTTTGTATTATTATTGGTTTGTAAGCAATGTGTATTGTTATTGTTAATATTGTTACAGAAGAAGGTATAGACTCCCTATCTAAAATGTTTTAGACAAGGCACAGCAGTAATGTTGGCAAAGCAAAGGTATATAGTGTTTATTTCCTCACTCTTTCTTGTAGAGAAAAGTCTTGGAAAATTAGTTGTACATTACATTACATATACTTTACTTTTTCTCAGCCATCAGCAGATAAAAGATTTGTACTAGTAGATAGTTTGGCTATGGCTATAGTAAATAGTAAATAGTTGTTTATTGTGCATTGTGGTACAGTCATGTAATTTAAGTAAACGTAATGTGTGTGATTTCATATTTTCCTTACCTATGAGCTTCTGTGTAGGATCTTATTGTTTGCGTAGGATTTGCTTCAGCTAATATCTAAGCGACCTTGCCTTGGTATTAAAATACTGGGATACTATTATCTGCAAAGAAAAGGAAAATGACGAGAATGACTAATCTTATCGCCTTGATGATGTAAAAGTGAACAATCTACTATACACTTAACCATTATGTATCAGCTTAAGGCTTTTAATGACACTGCTACTGTCAGTAAAGTATAGATAGCGAGCTATGATTTGATACACGGAGAACCTGGTAGACATAAACGTGATATTATATTACATTATTATGTATGCACATGTAATGCAACTCTTTATGTGCATATAAAGATAAAAGGGCTTAGAAACTTTAGAAACTGATGGAAAAGACAAAACCCAATAAAAATTCAGCCGTACCTATAAGTACTGTATAAACATAAATGTTTTCAGTTGAAAAATTATATTTTTGAATCATTTTAACAATATTTCAAATTATTTTCCATTGCAAAATTGTAAGTGTAGTTTATACTTGTAGATGTGATTCGCAATTTTCTAGGAAGCAGAAATAATCTGTAGCATGAATTGATTGCTGTTCTTTCCATATTATACCTATGTGAGTAAATTCAAAAATTCGTTCACACAGTTTCATATAAATATTTAGCTTAAACACTGGTGTAGACTAATGATTTGATGTTAGGTACAAATGTAGTTCTAATGTACTGACGTGTACAGGGAGAATGGAATAAAGTGAAAAGGCAGGTACATAAGCAATATGTAATGATGCCAGTGTAATTATTACCTGTACTGTTGAATACAGTTAAGTTGTGGAGAGCAATTTCTAGCCGGCATATTATCTGGCTACCTAATACCTAAGTAAACTTGTTTGTGAATCAATGAAAGGCTTATTGTATGTACTTGCTCTCTTGGTGTGTTTCACAACAGCCAACTCAAAAGTTCAAAGATGAGAACAGCCTTGAAGATTCTAATTCTGAATCTGAAGGGGAAATCATTTAGCATTACACTTTACACAGGTAAATGTATTTCACTCTCTTCAATGGAAATAAATACAAACGTAATGTATTTCATTTCATACTACTTGGACAGGATGTTGGAATATTTTCTTATGTTTACGGCTACCATGTATAAAAAGAATGGCCATGACATGGCAAACTGTCAACCTAAAGGCTATAAAATGTCTCCCGCTTGCATCCTAATGTTGTCAGGTTATTAAATCCTGGTTGAATGTTATATCACAGTTTTAAGACGAAAGTGACTCATTCATTTAAACAAGATAGAGTATAATGTATTCAATGTCATTCCTTTCAAAAGTGCAGTTATTCGAAAATATTTTTTAAACTCAAGTACAGTTTTGTGGACAGATTCTCCTTGACTTTCCTATACCAACCAGCACAGAATTTGTTCTGCCTAATGCAAATGCATATACCTATTATGTACAGGTACATACATTTAATTTATACGAAAGTTTTCATTTTCAGCCCATTTGACGAGTGTTTACGGTTTACACATAATAATGTCAGACCGCAAGTATACAGTGATGGTTATAGTGGGTAGAATTCAGTTATAGTGGTAGGGTGTAACATTCCATGAGTTCTTGTAGGTCGCATTTGAAGTTTATACAACTAAATAATGTATACATGTAAACTTTCCACTATTACGTATCAGTTACGAATAAGTGCTGAGACTATGTATACTATCCACCTTAAACCAAGTATCCTTAAACTAACCATAAAATTGTACTTGTTAGTGTTGTTAGTATGTCCATGAAAGGCTTTGTGATGTATCGTCCGTCAGTCTTCAGTCGTCAAAGAAGAAGTCACTTACAAAACAGGATAGCACACTACAGAAATTACAGATACAGACACACACACGTTGTGTGTGTATAACGCTTGCAGCGAATCTGAGGTCGGGGCCAAAGCAATATAATAAGATAAGGTACAATGTGCACTCGCACACGGCTCTAGTACACCAGTACTTACTTATTACAACAACCTGACAAATTCCACTCACAATTCTGTCCGCTTTCTGTAAGTGCTAATGGAGCTCGTGAATTAGATGAGAAGCATCACAGTACATTTTTATTTAAAAATACTACTTTGATGATTACATTGCTCAGCAAGTTATACAAACAAAGGATGCTAACAAACAACTCAGCCCTTTTGGAATTCTATTGTATAAATAAATTCGTGTTATTTTTAATGACCTAGCTAGTACTATTGTATAGAGAAAACTACTACAAGACAACCTGTACAGCTATGTACAAACATTCGGCATTAGGGTTTTATTCGTTTAACACAGTTATTACTACAGAGCATCATGGCATCATGTAATCGTGTAATGAAACAATAAGGAAACATAAAACCACAGGATGAATGGATGCCAGTATTATGAAACATAAACAGTGGGCAATGAATCATTTCTTTATTATTAAAACTTGAAACAGCAATTTACGCTCTAAATAGACGTAATGATTTTTATAATTGTTTTTAATTGTCAAACTTGCTGATATACATACCTAGGTACACTACATTATGTAGGTACATGCACTGATATAATATGTATCACGCAAATCACAAATTATATCATCAAGACTTATATCATCAGAGTAATATTACCTACACCTCCGTTGAAAATGTACACGTAAACAGCAACAGTTTTGTAATTATGTTGTTGTATAATGCATCAAGGCTTGGAAGACATAAAACAGGTAAACTACCTTACTACCAACTTCTTGCAAATGAGAAAAGCATGAACATTTTTACAAGAATTAACACACGCAAAGAAGTGAGTCATATAATGTGTAAGGAGTGCAAAATCAATCGAATGATTTTGATTTGTTGGAGCAACGTGTCGCACTAAAACTAAAGATTAGGTACCTCAGCTACACATTTAGGTAGATTATACGATTGGTAAGACAACAACTAAGGAAAGTCTACAATTACCATGAAACTCGTGGCTCCATAAACCTTCTTTCTTTGTGTATTCCGAAGCAGAGCTTTTATTGTACTGCAGGAGGTTTTCATGACTGTATCATTTAATTTTATTGCGTGAAGGTAGGCAGGTCGGCAGTTTGACACGACCATTTTACTTGCCCTGAAGATGATTCATGATCATGACTTATGCAATAATACGAAACTCATCGATACTCTATTAAATATATCAAAGCTCAATTTACTTATAAACAATAGCATTAGTTACTTCCTTTTATTGCTATTGCCTCAAATGTCTAACACAGATCATGTTCAAAAGCATTCTGCTGTAACAATTTTGTATTCAATATTCTTGCATAGTAGAAACGCAACATTCTTCAATTAACATACCAAAGAATGCAAATATAATGCTTTAAGGGTAATATATGGATTCAGTCATGCATATTATTATAATATGCAATTACAAGCACAACCACAACCATGTATTTATATTTTATATGCAAATATTACAATGCAGTTCATTAGTACGTGGATTGGATATGTAATGTACGTGATAAGTTGTAAGTGCATTCTAAAGATTTAAATTTGTATTCTTTACAAAAATTTCTGTACTTAAAATGTAAAGTAGAATTGCAGCAATTTCGCTTCATGCTAATTTAAAGCTTAAGAAAAATACCAACAAAAATCCACGTGTTGATTGAAATTAGAGATAAAGTAAATATCGCTTAATGCGAGGCTCTTTGGAAACTTGCACATTGAGATTGAGAAGAATTTTTACAGTATGTACTACTAGATACAAGCTGTACTAGTATCTTAATGATTTCATAGTTTATTTTGCTCATATAGTAATAATGTGTCGAATAATTTCCATTGAATGTCTGAACGAGTCCTGTAGATCTATATGTTAGGGTTTACATAGGTATTCTGGCCGATTCTTATCTAATCACGCCGTTTTCTTTTTACATTACAGACTTTGAATGACTTAAATGCATAAACGTCAGTTCCCAGACCAAGAAATCTAAATGGACTATACCTAATACCCAAATATTAGATCAGATAAATAATGTCGAACTGTATTACTACACACAAACCTGAGATGAGTTTTCCTTTTCAACTTTCATCTGCAATATTTACCATGTAATTTGAAGGGTTGTACCTTTACACATGTAAATCATATAATATTACAGACATAGACAGCTTATAAGATGTGGCTGTTAAATTTATTGGGAGATCAAGAGACATCATGCTAAGCTCGGAAATAGAAAGGCTTGTTTATTCAGTGCACCCAAGATTTCCATCGCGAAATAATTGAATCTACTGCATATATTACACATATGAACTGTACTTGTATAATTTCATGCTTGGTGAATGCTTAAGGGTCATAGCCTGATATGATTTGTTGTAGAAACTGTGAAGGGGTTCGGTTTCATAAAAATGTTCAGATATTTCATATTCAATCAGTGAATAGCTATTTGATCGAGTGACCCATATCTTCCTGAGTGATGAGCTTCGATCAAATTGAATCTATTGTTGACCATTTTAAAATTCAATGACGAACTGATTGACTTTTACATGTTGTAAATAATTGCTGGAGGACAAGAAAGCCTCAGTCGCTACTGTATGTAACAATATGTGAAGAATATTTCATTTTGTTAAATTAATGGAGACATTGCCTTATACTACTGATCTCCAAGTACTAAATACACATTTGATATTGGCATCGACAAATGTCTAGGACGCACTTACTTTTAGATAGGTATGTGAGGCACAATTTTACATAAGAGACAGCAGGATTCTCTGTTAGAGTTGATGTTACAATTAGAATAATATTTATGTCAAGAATTTGCGAATCATAAACACAATTGCACTAATGAAATTTTTCTTCAGTGTGCAGTGTGCTATCTGTATGTTAATATAGATTAAGCTATTCAAACAAAAATTTTAGTTCAAAATAGAAAAGTGAAGGTACAATTTGAAAGTGCATTATGTTTAAAGGCTCTACAGCAATTACTTCAAGTCATATCGACGCGACTTTTATTAACATAAGGTACTCAAACTCAAACCAACCCGTCGAAACCATAATAGACTTAATTGATCGTTTGGATAAATAATAGGCACTCATGTAAGCAAAATGTTTAAAATAGAGGATCAATGAACGAATGAAATTAAGAGTGGAGCCCTTAAAGAGCAATAATTACTAACTGCAGTTAATAAGCGATGTAAACACTTTAAACTAGCAATTAATGAGAGAGTAGCTAATTACGGCTGTGTTGCTACACAGTTGTAAGTAGGTACGTGTTCAGGGCTATACTACTTAATTGGTAAATGGCTAACTCATAAAATTGTTCACCTCAAATACAAATAAGAAAGGCAGGGAAGATTGAATGGAGAATGGAAGTTGAGATAAAACACGTAATTATACGCAAATTAGAGATACACTTACAGGCTGAGACTTTATGCTTGCCTGTACTTGCATTAGACAAACATTATAAAAAGCTTATTGCTTTTCCTACAATAAAAGAGACATAAAAAGATAGGAAGTGACACATTTGTTTGATTTAATTACACATTTTACATGCCACGTCAATAAGCTTATAGAATATAGAGGTGTGAATTCTGTCTTGCTTGTATTAGCTTGTAGACACGTAAACGGGTAATAATAGTTTTTAGTAGTTTGATAACAATGGTATTTAATTAAGTACCTGCCACATTCGATTCAGGACAGCATTATGGAAAATTGTACATTTCCCGGAAATCGATTATAACTATATTATATACTCATTAATTTAATATTTTATACTATGCAATGCAAACTTTCATGCATAACATTACACATGTACTTATAGCAGTTTCTATTTCACATATTAGTATACAGCTGTCTTCGTTATTAATTAAATTAGAAACACATTGCATTATATGCAAACATTTAGATCTAATAAAACAATGGCATTTTTGAGAAGAATAGATTTGTTTACCTGAGAATTAATTGGTTTCTAGTGTGTATGGACGTTTTATGAGCAATATGCATTTATTTTATACACATGAAATCGCATACGTGTATAAAATGCTTATAATTTATCGTAATACCGTAAATGTATCACGTAGCATACAGACACAGTGCTTTATTATGATTTTGCTTACGTAAGTAGCAAAGTACGTGCAGTTAGGTATGTAGGTGGAAAAACAAACCGCGGAAAAAAACTTTTTACTATATTACTAGGTATTAAGTATGCATACACTAAAATAAAACAAGGAAAAGACTGCATTTCTTACAAATTATAAATGAGATCAATCACAATGATGTTCAGCTTGCATAGCTATCATTGAAATCTGTATTGTGATATACCTAGCTAATAAATCCATCGCTCCGCTTAGTATTGTTACTTCACTGTGTTCACAGTTCATATAATTTCACAATAGCTATTCCTGGTGACGGACATAATATACGAGCATAATGATAAATGAGAAAATAAAGCAAAGGTATACAGAAAAAGACAAGCTCAAGTATTTGGAATTTGCTTTGTATGATAAACTACCTGAATAAACAGTCGGCCGTTCCGAAAAAAGTTGTAATCCCACGCCACGGCTAATCCCAAGCTTGTATAATTTCCTACACCATCGTGAATTAACATTCTATATTATTACAATGGTTAATCCAAGTCTAGTTGAACAAACACAACAATTATACATAGTAAAACAGTAACAACAGGGATACACGATTTATCAACTCAAATGAGTGCATTGAAAATGGATATAATCTAGGAAACTTTGTTAGTAGAATACTGGGATGAAAAATGAGACTGACGATCGTGTGATATATTTGTAACCTTCTGAAGTGTTAGCTACCTTTGTACCTGAGTTGTACTTTGTTTTGTGGGTTGGTGATTGTGACCTGTGGCATTTTAACCAAATATCTGGTGGCTTTACGTGGCAAGGTGATACTACTTTACTAGTGATACGCTAGTCATAGTCAACGTCTCTCGTCATGAATGAAGTGCTCTGATGTAAAAGCTGTAAAAATTTTACGTAGCCTTTGCTTAAATACTCTTTAACATTTAATTCGTCGTGTTCTACACAAAAATTCACTATCAGCACATACAAACATTACCTGAATTCAATTACATAACTTAAAAAACTAATATTATTACTACTACACAAATTCTATATGAAAACATTTTCTTAACATTGTCCCTATAAACTTTAAGAATAATATTGCGTTAAACATGTTAATTTAATCTTAATCTCATTCTAGTAACACAATAACATACCCTAGTACCTTACGCATACCTATGAATACCTAAATACATGCATTTGTAGTAAAATTGAAGACAAAAACAAATAAAATATTCATTTGTATTTTACAACTCAAAATTATGTATAGAATTAATTGTACACGTAAAAATGTTAATCTGCGATTAATTGTGTACAGACCACAGATTAGCTCATGCAGTCCAATAGTCCACAGCGTAATAATCAGTGGATCATGTAATAAAAATGCATAGCAATGTTAAGTTGGTGTATTAAGTAATTCTCAATATGATAATTAATGTAAAAATCTTCCGATTATAAACTGCATTATCTGGTGGTAATAACTTAAACCAGCAACCAGTTGATACCAAGTTGATTGTTCATAGAAATGATGTAACATTTAATTCATTCTCTTGTTCTCTTGGTATAGACATTGCATAAACTGAATGATCTATAGGCACTAGGTAGACATCTCAATAATGCTAGGACGGTTGCATTTGTATTCATTAAGATACATTGCTTATAAATAAAAATATAAGAAAAGTAATTAGCCCTTATCTATTGGGGGCATCCTCAAAGTTATGCATTATGTACATGGTAGGTATTGTTCTACACTTGTCTGCTAGCAGTTGAACTACTGCACTTAGAACTATAATAATAGTGCTAAACTACAACTTATACATAAGCATTATTCATGTTGGACAACTATATTTAAGTCTGCATTTTAATCTGTAATAATAATCGCTTTGTATACGATTCCTTTCTCTGCTGAGTGTTGAGGCAGTCGGCACCATAAAAATAATCTCAAACTAAATAAATCGCATTCTCTTGTATGTTAATGCAATACTAATACTTCTGATATGACGTCCTGTATTGTTAGTAATCTCAGTAATCTGGCAAAAGTGCAATGAGTATCGCGTATACATGCCTATCATACCTAAATCCATAGCAGTTAACTTTAGGTTACGTTTACATTACAATTTACAAACTCATTAAATTAAAAAAGTACGTAGTACACAGTGAACAATATTTTTAAGTAGGAATGATATCCTAATCCTATTAAAACGCATTTTCTAACTAACTTGGCACACAAAATTCTAGCCAAATAAAATAATGTATTTTTTCCGTGTCTATATAGATACGAACTCGTGTAATTGGTAGCAATGCAAGGACTGCACAAAGCTTTTGCTCTATTTAGAAAATTATTGACTGTGAATATTACGTACACACGTCAGCAAGGGACAGTAGTAATACAGAATAAAAACGACAGAAATTATACTTAATTTACGACCAGAGCACAACTGAATGGGTAAAACCCTGACCTAAACTGTCTTATGATTGCTTTTACGTTTTAGTACAACTTACAACACCAAAGAAGCATGCAATATGCACACTGAATAATTTATACAAATTATATTACCTACTCATAACATTGGTGTTGATATGTGCAGGCTTTTCAGAACAAAAAATAAAGTTCTGGTAAAATGACCATGTAAATACATTTGCTACACTCTAAACTCTAAGCAATATAGACATAAATTATTATGACTAAAAAATAATCATTTTACCGTGCAGATAATGTATTGTATTTTATTATAGTGTGTAGGTGCATATCGTTTTTGTATGACCGTTACACTTGGGTAATTTTGCTTCACTAATTTTTGCATTTTTTAAAGGTAAATATTGTTAGTAACGTGCTTAGATAGATATAATATGCACAAACACGTAAGTACATAGAAATTCCCTAGTTGCATCTATACGATATACACACAATAAGGATAAGAGTATAAATGCAGTCATTCTAGAACATAATTATTGCATTTCTATTACAAAATTGCATCCTACAGCTAAGAGTGAGTTTACTACTATTACTACACAACAAAACTGTTCTGGTTCTCCTGTTAAAATCGTGTGATAAAATTAAAAATGTGTGAAAAACAGAGTTGGTTGTGCAATAATAATAATGCGCATGAAATTCTCAAGCGCGATTAACTGTAATATTTGAACCTAATAGCTATATCTATTCTAGCAAGATTATTTGTGTGATTAGAGACAATAATTTCAAGCTGAATTAAAGGTAAAACGGTAATCCGTACTATACTGCCCCATAAACATGGTTCATATGAAATATTCTGGGTTATAAATATAGTTAATATTAAATACCCATGTAGTACATGTGGCGGTCAATATTTCCCTTTCATTACAATTACAGAATATTAAAGGCTTTACATATTTATAATTTGCGTTGCTTATATTCTAGTGAATAATCGTGTAAAAAGTGTAAATACTAATACTATGCTTATAACGTCTCAACTCAATCAGTACACATAAATGCATACTATATCTACCACAGCAGAAATGAATGAAGACTGAGTTAGTAATGGTAATTGAATTAGATAATGCTACCGATACGCAGACTGGGTTTCACCTTGAACCTTTATTTCCGTCACATGATTATAAAGCCACAGTGTATAAGTTTAGAATTTAAATCTTAAGGTATGATGAGTGAATCAAACTCCATATTTAGCCACGAGAGTGGCAACCAGATCCACGTACTGCTTTTGAGCCTCTTCTTGAGATGTTCCCTTTTTCTTTTCCCAAGCATCCCATTTGGACTTTCCTTTAAGGTCCAGCATTCCTGGACGATCTGCAATTCAAAATCAATTGAATGAAGATTATGAACTTTTGAATAAAATAAGGACTAGACAACAAGACCCAAAAATTCCAATATTTGCATTGCAATCGCAATACATATATTTTAATTTAGTATATAAGAATTGATTATAATAATATTACAGTATAAATCATATCTAATTTAATATACTTGTTTGTAATCCCTTTCGATATTGCGTTCCATGTTAATTTAACTTATTTTCGAAAATAGTGTGCATATTTGTTTGATACTAAGCGAAACATTAAATTTAGCTCTAGGTATTTATTTGCTGTCTGCTGAGGAATTAGTTATCTACGCCTCGTCTGCTCTTTCTATTAGCTTAGCTTCATTTGTTTGGAATCTAAACTATGTGAACTAATACACAGCTAAAGGCTAACTGGCTAGCAATTAGCATTACTAAACTCGGACTTTTTCAAAAGAATGATTATTAGGTATACTACAGTGCGAAGAGCTACGTAAATTAAACCTTTGCGTATTATAGGCAAGAGTTATTGTTACTTTGTAATAAAATAAATATTTCAAAGAAAAAAATGCTACATTCAGGTTTTATAAAAGGCTATATATATATATATATAATGTAAATATATTTTTATATATCATATCCATAAAATGAATGTCATTCTGTGACTTTGACCTAGTAGTACGAGTGTATAAATAAGCGCATGAGAGAAATTGAGACGTAAATTCCAACTCCTCTGCAATCCACACTCCTCACAGCAGTGAACTATTGATCTAGGTATAATAATCTTTTTCCTTTAATTCTGAAGCAGAGATTTCTTGATATATAAATTCATTTAATCAATTTTGGAACAAATCACTAACAAATCGATTTTCCAGTAGAAAATGAGACAAAATAGCTATGCGATCACAATAAAAATAAAAACTTACCGGTATTTACATCCCCAACAGTGGCTTGCTTGTAAAGTCCATAAATTTCAAGAAGTTCATCATTAGTAGGGTTTTGCTTCAACTTTTTCACTTGTTCAGCTGCTCCATTGAATTGCTGCAATTTAAAGTAAAATAGATAAGACAGATTAAAACTTGATTGATAATTAATATTATTTCTTGCATTTATTATTTGCTAATAATAATTATGAATCAATGTTAAAATACAATATATAGAAAAATGTTTCTTCTTTCTGATTTCTGCATAAATCATAAAATGTAAACATGTAAAAAAATAAAATAAAAATAAAAACAAAAATATTGCTTACTTCGCTGAGAGACATGATTAATGTTGGGAGGAGAAAATCACCGAAGGAAAACTATTCACTTTTAATGTGTTTTAGAGCGATCTTCCGAACTCTGTGTAGTCCACGGCAGTAATGAAACAATTTTTCCTGAAAGATCAACTTTTATCGATGCAATGGGATGGGGATGGGATGGGAACGGGAACCGCTCCAGTTCTCGCGCCATGTCTCACGAACTATACGTCGGTAGGATGGTCCCGATCTCATGATTCAGCAGAGCAGGGAAAAAGCCGTCTTTTTAGCGATCTGCAAATGCAATTCTGCAAACCTTCATTATTTCATACTTTGTGAAGCTTTTATAAAATAAATTAGTTATTTATTTACCCCATGCTTAAAATCTGAGAACTTACTTAACCTTCAACAAAAAAAATTCTCAGGGAATATACAAGTATGATGGAGGCCAATAAAATATTATACAGGGAATTAATGGAAAAGAATTCAGCTTATTAAATAATCAAGGCAGACTATAGGTACCTAGAGTACCTACCTATTATTACTACTACCAATGGCGCATTTAGGTGGGTCTTAAGGGGCTGTAGCCCTCCCCCTCAAATTTTTGGACAGATAAAATCAGGTTTCTCCCACAATATAAAAATAGAGGTTATTTTTGCCATAAAAATGCAAAAAATCTCAATTTTTCGCGCTCCGCTCGATTTTTACTTAAATTTGCGCAAAAAATTGACGTATATAACAAATGTTTGCTCAAGCCCACCCCCCTCAAATGTGTGACCTGGATACGCCCCTGATTACTACACAAGGCCGTCTTTAGAAATCAATCTCAGGGATAAAAAAATCTCAAGCTACAAAGCAAAAATTTGATTCAATTGAATCATTCAATTTGAAGCATTTTATAATTATTTCGGCCCAAACCACTTTATTTTTAAATACTCTATTTTGAAACCATTGCCAATTATGTAATACTTATATACTGGTGAAAAAGCAATACTTATTGTGTATTAAACTTGATTAGCTCTTGTCGTGTATATGACAGATGCAGAAAATAATTAAATTATAAGATATATAGGCTGTATAATATTTTGCCAATCAAGGAACAATATTTTTTGTTATCGTAACTTCTCCAAAAATCGTTTTATAATGTGTAGCAATTGCCTATTAATTTATCCTCATAAAGCCATGAATGACTGAATTATGGGTCTGCAATCTGCAAAACGGTGCTGTGCTAAATACGAACTAAAATGCGTAGCGTTATCATTGCATGACTCCTAATACTTTGCATTTTTTTGCATCGTGCACTAATTGCACAGTGCACAGCCGCACATTCAGAACAGAATATTTACATGGACCGTTTTTATAAAAATTGTCTAATAATAGGAGAATTATTTGCAATTTGGCATTGCATGAAAACGTGCTTATGAATATTATCGACAAGAATACTAAAAGCTGCCATTTACTTTTAGGCTGAAGCCGCAAGTATTTAACACGTGCATTTGAGCTTTGGAAGAGCACCCTCTTTTGAAGGAATATTCTTACCACCATTCATTCAGCGGATCTTTTCAAAACTCTAACCATCGTGCCACGCGGTTACTCACTGGAGAATTTTGAAGAAGATTCACATTTAAAATGGTAAGATTTTGAATAAAAAATTTCATTTAAATTATTTCATCAATTAACGGATAAATTCAAGCAACAAGACATCAATTTTAAAATGATTGCTGTCATTTTATTTACTAATTATTGTAGTTATTTTTGTACGGCATTATTTTGCTTATTGACATGCACATTAACATTGTTTGTGAAATGTTGAGAAAAAAGTACCGGATGGATTAATGATGATTTATGCAATCGAATCTGACATTAATGAAGGATTCAATCAAAACTGAAAATTTAAATATTGTATTTTAAAATACATTCATAATTTGCAAATGAAATTTTGTACCTTACATCGAATTATTTCATTTTTTATGTAGGCTAAGAGGACAAAGAAGGTTGGAATTGTGGGTAAATACGGTACCCGTTATGGAGCCTCCCTCAGAAAAATGGTGAAGAAAATGGAAATTACCCAGCACGCTAAATACACCTGTACATTCTGCGGCAAAGTAAGGACATGGAGTGCTTTAAATCACAGCTGCATTCAACATTTTTTAAATCGATTTTGATGCTCAATAGAAATAATAACTGGCTGGATATTTATTACATTTAAATTATTAATTTCACAATAAAACCTGCTGCACATAATGCACATTTGTATCGAATGAACTGATACTATTGGAAAACTTATCATTAGCGCAGTTAGCCTACTTGCTACTTGTAGTTTTGTATAAAGAAAATAAAGATTTTCATCATTATTTAATATTTTTGTTATATAGGATGCCATGAAGCGAACCTGTGTTGGTATATGGTCTTGCCGTCGATGCAGAAGAAGCGTAGCGGGTAAGAAAGAAAAATAATAGTTTATTAATTATTGTAAAGCTCCCTTATTTGTATAAATTAATTATTTCTCTTACATTGCATGTTGTATTATGTCACCGAAGCTCCAGTTTTGGTGCATTTGTAATATTGTAATTATTCATAATGCCTATGACTTTGTTTTATCTGGTTATGTTTATCCATTGCTTTATCCATTACTGATCTACGTATTTAAAAGACTGTTGTAGTGTAGGGCTAATCAGTGTTTACAATTTATTTCGAAACAGGTGGTGCTTGGGTTTATTCTACAACAGCTGCCTCCTCTGTTCGCTCAGCGGTCCGTCGTCTCAGAGAAATGAAGGAAATATAATTGTATGTAATCTATGAAGTTATCTTTCAAATAAAATATTGATTACAATTAGAATGTCTATATACTCACTTTTTTACACTTGACTAGTGCGACCAACGGCTAAAGGCAGTTATTGCACGACATAAAAACTCGGGTTGCATTTTGGTGATACTGAAACAGTTTAGCACATCTATAGGTTTTAATAATGACTTAGGATTTAGGGGTGTGCTACAAAAAATGAAATAGGGCTGATAAGTCGGTAGGAACTATATTAACTATTAACATTTACTGGACTAAGAGATCAGAGTGCTTTAAAGTTTGGTGGTTTATATTTTAACCTAACAATTGGGAAATATTAGGCATAAGTTAAAACTAGTCGCCTTTGAACTTTCAGGTCAAACTATTCAAATAATAAGATAGTGCGAGTGGTAGCATAGAATATGCCATTTATACATGTAAATAAATGTATATGGCATATTCTGTGAAGTGCTAGTAGTAGTATGTATTCTAAAACACAAACTGAGACCGATTTTATAAATAGGTAATATTGAAACACGTAATCCTTATATAAAATATATGCAAATAAAACAAAGTTGTCGCTGCGTGAGAATTGGCTACCAATGCTATTTTACTTTGATTTGTGTTAATTCTATATCTGACACAAGGCCATATTTAGGATTCCATTTCGGGAGGGGCAAAATACCAACATATGCACAAAAGTGTCTATTATCGAGCGTAGCTCGAAAAAATCCCAAATTTTCCGTCTTTTTTGGTATAGCAAGTTAACAACCTCCTTTTTGGTATTTCGGGGTGTGCAATTGCCTCTTGTGCCCCCCAATACGCCAATAAGTGCTACGTATATAGTATAATACATATAATATTATGCAATTATAAATATTGAGTGTAAGTATAAACATATACCTATGTTACCTATGTAATTATTATTGCATTTACCTAAATGTTCATTGCTGACTACTGACAATGAGTGTGCTGAGTCTCATCGTTTTCAAATTGAGATATTTAATCGCCATTATAGGCATAGTACATGTTCGTTAAATCTCGGCTTATAGTAATCTTTTTGTAGTATGAAGATTTCCATATAATTCTGTACAGAGTATTATGTTTATGTATATGTATTAATGTGTAAAAGTACATCTTCAAAGAAAGGATTCTGGTTCGTGTGATGTGATAGTCTGTCTCACTGTCATAGTGTCCCGGTGTCCCTCGTGCTTCGTGCATCTCATTTTCCTGTTGACGTACAAAGCAATAATACCTTTAGCTTTGTAAGAGCAGTTGGATGGAAGATGGAATCATTCAGTTATTTATGCAGCCGCTTATGCCTTGGTTGTCAGATTGTACTAGTCCCGAAACTGCTTGATTCTGGTTACATTAATACATTATTCACATTGTAACAATTTCACCCGCATGATGTGGGTCGCATCCGATCTGTACATGAACAGAAAAGCACTTGCATTTTCGGAAAGACAATACTATACCATGTAATAATAATACCCTTGCCTTGAGTTGAGTGATGAAAGGAATTGATATTACAATATACTACCTACGTATATGCCAATTATCAGTACGTCAGAAAATATGACACTACTCTTCTGTGGCTGACTTTCTCTAATGTATGTAATAATGTGACGCAGCATCCTTCACTTTATCAGAACGCATCAAACAACCATATACATGAATTGAAAATTACTACTAAGATTAATGAGAGTGAATAAGAGCGCAATAAAGATTATGGCATGGCAAATCCCAGATCAAATAACGATTGTCCTTATATACATCACCAGAATCACTATTCAATGAGATGACATCATGAGGTTCGAAACAGACAGTAGTCGGATATCGGAAACAAATAATTTACGTACATACTAGATTCACGAAATACATAATAGAATAGGATTGTCATTCTATCCTTTCTATCCTGGAATGGAATACACAAAAGAGTTGCCTTGAGCTTTCAAACAACGGGAATCACTCTGATTGTCTGATTATATTATTACATTATATACAGATAGAGAAAGGTATGTCTATACTTATACAACGTATACAGCTGTAAGCTTTACCATCTACTCTATTTGCATGGAAATATTGATTTAACCATTTACTTAAAATACAAATTAAGTAATCAATTGCCAGAAAGAAGCGTAATTGCGTGCTCGACATGACATGTTGCTTAAATTCATTAAGTAATCATATGAATGAACATTCTGTAGGAATGAAAAAGTAATCATAATAACTGGATTCCTGACCAAATTACGACATAAATTAGATCTCATGTAGGCAATGTCGAGGTTATAATATAACGTAGTTAGGTATTTGGCAAGATGATGTTGTAAGCAACGGGTCCATGTGGTGAAAGTCTAGTTGGCTGTCATACGAATGTGAAATCAGTCTTTATTAGGTTGAGAACTGTATATGCATTTTTATATAGAGGTGTAGAGAAGATTGAATAGGACACTCCTGAAGGGCCAGATAGAAAGTAGACTGCAGCTAAAGATAACATACAAGTTGCCTACAGCTAGGATTATTTGTAAATATGTGAAAAAATGCACTTTAAATCTAATACAACTAGATCTCTACGTTATTACATTACATCAAGATATTAGAATTTGTAAAATCAACCCAGATGTATAAATATGCCCGGCAGAATGAAATTGTAAACTTGTGTTGCTATACAGGGTTAACTTTCTTCCTGTCTTTTGAGACGTATCTATAGGGAGTTGGGATGAAATCCGAAGAGAATCCAGATGAGATGTAAATGTGATGGCTGCCAGCAGAGAAATGGAGAGAGATGGAAGTGGAGCCGGAAACAAAATGGGAAATTGGATTTTGACTATCACATGCCCTTACAACTCTTCCTCCGAATAGGTTACACATTTGCTTCTTGCATTTTCAATGCACCAACATGTGGAGAAAACTGAAAAGCTAAAAATATTAGGATGTTCGTCTTTTATTGTACCTTCAACTTTAGAAAAGATGTGTTATGTACATCTGTCACTTGTAAAGCCAAAATGGGAACACGCTTTTAAAACTACACGAAAATATCCAGAGCAGTGGGTATAGGTATACATAGCTAAAAAATTACATGACCGCTGTCACAAGAAATGTTCAATATTGCATACATTTAATATGTCAAATTGCATAAACAGTATAAGTGTAACTTGGCAGAATTTTATTTTTAAAACTTTCATATATAAATCACATTATAAAGTTTTGTTCAGAATGTTCTTGCAAGTTCCCTTCACCTTGTCGGTAAGAATGATCATTGAGAAAGATGTCAGTGCAAGCAAGGAGAGAATGAGAGAACATTTGTTCCAGGGCTGTATCCAGGATTTGGTTTAGGAGAGAAGCAATATCAAAATCTTATTATAAATGACAATTATCTCGCATAGCTAAATAGCTTCCCTAAAAATTGAGCTACATTGAGCCTACATCAACGTAAAAAGTATCAAATTTGCGCTCAGAGCGAAATTTTTTTGCAATTTAGGGCACTTTTTTGGTAAAATAACCTCTTTTTTGGGATTTCGGTGGGAGGGGGCACGTGCCCTTGTGCCCTCCCGCTTGGTTTGGTTTGTCAGAACGGAGCAGAATAAAATTATTGGATTATTGTAATGCATTCCTAGTACCTAGTACATATACCTACCTCTAAGTAAATACCAAGTTAACACAAAGGTACTATACTATACTATACAGGTAACCAATATTGTACTATTTTACATTATCTTTGCTCTAGGTACTACATACTTTCTTTTGATGTGGATGAAAGTTAACTTTTGGTTTCATATGGTGCGTCAATAACTTTCCCCGAAATGTCATATTCATATTTTACATCATAATGCACTTCAAAGAACTCGCTGGCACTTGTCTCTTCAATAACTAAGTGCTAATCGCAAATTCAAAAACTTTTAAAGAAATAAGAGTGCTAAAATTGTTATTTGCACAGTATTGCTAGACTATGCATATAGAATAAATTGCTACAATATACAGATAGGTTGTTATTGTAATTTTTACATCTTTCTACGAAAGAGGTGATGAAATTGGGAATTAAGAGAAGTCAAAATTCAATTTCGAGTTAGTTTTGTCAAATAAAAATGCTATTACGTGATGTAATGAATCAATGGATCATATGTCGTGGACATTTGTGAAAGTATTTGAGCACTTTTATGACTATTTTAGTGTTTCTAATAGAACCTCATGGTGTAACATTAGAATTCCAACTTTCAATATCATAACATTACAAGGACTTGCAATGTGATGCAGTAATGTGAAAGGTAGGTTTATGTAAAACACCATATTTTTATGGCACTCTGCTGCAACCACTACCAAGTTTGCAAGTATAATGCAGAGCGAACGCTATTTTTCCACTTACATTACTTTCGCATATTATTTAATAGTAGAGTAGGTGTCATAAAGTTTTTACGTATGCTTTTCATTAAAATGCAAATGAAAGAAGGACGCTTCGAGACTGCTATCTTCAGATCTTTGCGTGAAAGTGCATGCACTCTTTCTAACTTGGGTAAAAATACGTATTTGTATAATGGCAGTCAAAAGCACAAGTCGCTGTAATGTATTCTTATTCACAAACTTTAAAATTGGCAATCAAGCAACCTTGCCTCGTGTTTGTTTTTTTGGCCTGTTCTTTTCATTATCATTTTTATACTTAGTTTGTTAGAGGTTTATTTCTAGCTTATTTTGATGAAGATGCTATAAGGTGTACACAAAACTCGCTCTATTATTATCTTACCTCATCGACGCATGAATCTGCAGACTTTAAAGGCATTTGTTGGTTGACGACTCAATAATATTCTGATTTTGAGTAGCTCGCTGCAGAAAATCCGTCGCATTGCATTTGCATCTTGCATTGCAGTAATCTAGTCAATCTAGTATGCGCTATATTTTATTCAGATGTAGAATACATTTTAGTACCTAGTACAAAGGAATAATTTAACTCGGGGGATATAAAAAGCTTTCGGTACAAGTACAAGGGTAGATATGTATTAAGTATAAGTATAACTATGCCAAACACGTAAGCCTTGACTTTGTACAAAAGAATTACATAGAGGAGGAAATACATTAGTACAGTGCATTGCACTAATGTACATACATACATAGCATTACCTGCCGGTTTAGATTTTCATATTTCTCCATTATGGACAAAAAACTAAGGAAGAATAACAAAAAGGTGTTTTGTACCTTTTCGCAATGCTACATCTTGTCTTTTATAGAATGGAGTGTAACATTTTGCATTCGTTTAAAAATGGCGTATGTATGTGCAAGACTTGACATGTGTTTCAATTAACTCTCCCTTGAAGGATTTGTTGTACCCATGTCCCTAAAGAAGTTAAGCTGAAGGATTTATGAGAAAGAGAAACGAAGTTTGTGTTCTCCTCGGTCTGCAAAAAAACTGATCAAAAGTATTACTTTAATGCACAGGATAAGACGCAGACGGTTCATGTTCTTTGGAGTCGAATGTACTAATGTAAAACCTATTGTCTTAAAAGTGAAGTTGAGACAACGACGTAGAAGAAGCTTTGAACACTTATTTCAAAATAACATGTTTCATCCTTAATCTAGAATAAATGACGGTTTTAAGACAGATTAATCCAGAAACTACAAGTTTCGGTAACAAAACCAGAGTCCGGATAAGCATTCAAATACATGTTCATTTCTCTTAATCCTTCGATGAACACATTCAGGATCTCGATGTTTCAGACCATAAACAGCTTAAATACTAGTCTTATTTTACAGAGTTAGCATATTTCCAACTTTTTGGGGTTTAGTCCATATTTCGACATTTTAAGCTTAGACATAGTACATAGACTTATTTGTTTTTAGAGCATATTTCGCATTAGATACCTGTTAAATAAACATAAATTTTTGGAGAGATAAATGTAGTTTGTAGCATTACTACTAGGTTTAGCACACTTGATATTTCGTATAGTTATTAAGGTTTAAGCTTTAACTTTTTTTCTACATGAGTTGAAGAGGATAAAATATGTTAGAATTTAAATATGACTCGAAAATCTCAATGGATGTTCAACATGGCTTTTAGTTTGTGCCATAACCTAAACCTAAACATCCTACATAAGTATTTAATTATTGTCCAACAGTTTTTTAACAAGTAAACGTTTGCTTAGGTATTTCAGTATTTCTGGCACAAAAATAGGGAACATATAGAAAGTACCAAAATTTTAAGATCTGTCTTGAACATTTATTTGATAGGTGATCCTTGAGTAAGAAAGCTAATTTCCCTAGCGGAAGTTACTACAATCTGTCTTAATTGAATTAGGTATGTATATATTATTTCATAAAACTGATGTGATGCTTACAATAGCAAAGTATGTTAACAGTGTGTATACCTACTACAAACTTTGGAGTGAAAGTGAAAAGCTTGAATGGTAGTAGGTCGATAAAAATAGCTAAGAAAAGAACAAGTCGGAAAAGCTTGGATCATTAAAGACTTTTCGAATGTGTTCTGAAGATAAGATTTTACTTTGTGAGTAAAGACTCAGAAGACGATCGAAATGATGTAACAAGCAATTATGGTTGATTTGGTACTTGCTTGCTGCAGCTACTCAGCTACAGATATAAGTAAAATGATTTGTGCTTTCAATACAAACGTATTCCATACATACAAGCATAAGGTACCTACATGTACTTATAGTACTAGTGCACTCAGGTCTCTGACAAGTACAATTATCTCAATATAACATAACATTTTGTGAAGTTTGAGATAGAAGTAGTAGGACTAATATGACTATATGACGGACAAGGCAATTTTCAATGTGAAAAGAACACAGTTATACTTGAAACAGGACTAGAAAAGGATAAAATTAGTTTCTTGACCTGGTTCTGCCTAAGAGATCATACAATCTAGGACTAAAAAAGAAGAGCATTAGAGACGGATAGAAAATGAGAGACAGCAGGTGACAGAAAATTACATTGACTGACTATCTTTTAAAGTATACGAAGGACTAAGATTAGGAAGACTGAAGAGAAAGCATTGAATCCCATTCAAAGAAGAAGAGCATTGAAGCGAGAAAGAGTGGAGATAAGCTGAAGATGTAAAGAAAAACTCGTGCTTACATAATAGGTCCTTGGTAAATATAGAAAGCCTGAAAATATACGAACTAAACGAAATGCGAATCTAAAGGTAAATGTATAAACATTCTTTGTCGTAGCATGTAATGTAGTTGAAGTCCTATCTCCGTAGAACACAGTACAGTGTTACACACACGTAACACGAATTCGTCGACGAATTCCTTCCTGCTCAAGATTGTAGAGTATAAGAGCGTGAGTTTAGCTCTCTCAGGTTAGAAAAGCTAATTCCTTTGGCTAAGGTACGACTATCTGTCTTTTCTATTGAGCTTCAGTGTTATTTATAGTTCTATGAGTAAGCACAGGGTAAACATTATCGTATTTACCCCACTTGCGTCTTGTTCCACCAATGTGTTACATACGAACATGTTTTTGTTGATCCAGTACATAAGAATAGGGAGAAAACCCAGGCGTCTCAATAAAACGCGTTGGTAAAACATCGCAAATCTTGCATTTTCCCAAAGGCACTTTCCCTCTGCCCGTTTCTGACGAGAAAACTTCTTGCCCTGTAGTTAGACACACATAGAGACATCCATATACTAGAAAGTTTATTTGCTTGCTGAAGAAGTAGTGATAGTTGAATACTCTCCTCTTGTAAAACTATATCATTGCATATACAAACGACACATACATTGTACTAACTAGTACCTACCATAGGTTTTGTACACTGTATTAGTATTATTATCGTTCGGAATGACATGACATGGTAGTATGGCATTTCATGCCAAGGAAACTATACTCTACATTATACAAGTACCTACTAGTAGCACTCTAAAAGATCTACTAGAGTAGCTGTAGTATTTTCTCCCACACATGCACATAGGCGACTAATACACATCTCAGACACGAGCACAAGGCAAAAGGAAGGATTTGTTCAGAAGAGTAATACTTTGTGCTTGTGTGACTCAACTTTCCTCATCTGTGATGCTGCTCCTGCCTTGGCTTCCTTCTCCAGCCCTCAATTTTATGTGGCTGTAGTATCTGTGCACTATATGGGCAAAGAATTGCATGAGAGTGTAGTGTAGTAGAAGAAGAGGGGGAACTCCGCATGTCTCTCGGAATACCAAAATCGATATACATAGTCAAGTACCAATACTACCACATACTACATCCACATAATACAACCAACTCTACTGTTTTTCTTGTTATGCAGGTATGCTACCATTATATAACAGTGATACTCATATTATTCCATTCACAACCTAATACTTACTAACACTAATACAGCTAAGAGATCAAGAAAGACACATTATACATTTAGCTCTATTCTATGCTATGTCATAATGTACAATATGAGATCAGATACACACATACATTCAGACTCAGAAAGAGAGAGAGAGAGATGGTCTACTAAATGAAGTTAACTTTCCCTGCGTCCATGAAAGACGACTGCAAAGTATGCAATGCCAACCACCCATTCTACGCCTGTAAAGCACCAAGAGAGCAGAGTGAGAGCTTACACTTGTAGTTTTCTATTTGACTGATTCACCATTACGTATATACTTACTTGAATTCTAGCTTGAAGTCTTACACAAAGTGTGGTAGGTATAAATAATACGTATATGTACTCGTTGAGTCTTTCCTGTTAATATCAAATGGGCTTTGGTTGACTTGACTTTGTTTGATTTAGCAGTGTGTGTGTGTGTGGGGGCTCTCTTACCATGATCCTGGTTTTCGGCGTGTGTCATGTTATGTATCCATAATAGCTCTTTTAGTGTGTGTCTATATACGATTCTCAGTTTTGTCAGTTTTACTATAGTTTTTTTTGTTGGTAGAAGCCACGTGTTTGTGTAGTATGCTGCATAGTTGCATGGAGAGTAAACTTATGTGACCATGTATTTATATGTACATTCTATAAAACTATAAAAGTACTCTTAGCAGGTAGTAGTATTTGTAAGTAGTGGGTTTATAATGGGATAGAACTTTTCGTTTGTATTACTATTTATATATATATAGTAGTTTGAAGGTAGTTTCCATTTTGATATGTATTTAGATAGGTACTACCTAGCAACTTTCTTGAAGAGTCTAAAAATATAGGTAATTTATATTATACAGCACACTATTATTAAATGAGGAACATCTCACTAAAGTTCTTTATGGGCTAAGTTAAGCGTGTGTAGGTGTAATAGAAATGCATTAAAACAACTTAGAATCCACTAGCTGGGAAGCTAGAGTTTAATGTATGTAGCTATTGACTAGTCATCTGTATTTACCGTTCTTATCATTTGATTATTATTGCTGGGTGCATAGGCACAAAAGGCCTGCCATGTCCACACTATTCCGTTTAGTTACCAACAGTTGTATGTAACTTGCATCCTTGCTGGTATGTCTACTATTAAAGAAGTAGTAGTCAATTGAACGGAAATATATAGTGGAAATGAGGGAGCCGTCGAGTCGTCGTTGCTCTTTATAGTAGTAACACTATTTCTAGTGTAATAATTACATGAAAGGAAAGTTGCTCGTTATGAAAACAAAGAGAAAGTAGTTTGTATTCCGTGAGCCGATGAGCGTAACTAAATAGTTATGCAAAAACACAGCATTACTAATGTATTAGTTAGCAAAATTTAGCTGCACACATCTAGCATGATTCTTCATTCATGTATTCATTGATGCGCTTGGCTATACTCCATTACATTACAACAAAACGCAGTTTCAATTTACGCAAAACAGATTTCTCTCTTCCTCTGCATACAATTTAGCTTAGCAAAGCGAAAAAACATTACACTCGAATATCCTTGCGGGTATAATTCAGCTTTTGTGTTTGGCATGTTTCTTGAAAAAGTGCTAAGCAAAACACTCCACTCATATATATTTCATAAGGCCTTTTTTCAAGTACACAACAACTCTCAAATTTGAGTCGGATATGATGTGACCCTGTGTAGCTTTGCCAATGCTAAGCCTTCTCATGCTGCCAGTGCCACAACTATATACGAGCACTTGATAGTCAAGTATAGAAAGCCAAAGCTATTTACTACTTTAAGCGAAGGAATATAAAGCAGCCAGTTTTTCATGCCATGAAGAAATACTCTGGAATACGCATTGCACGAGCTTTCAAGTAAAGGAAGCCAAAGCCAAGCCCGCATTTCCAGTTTAACCGTGGCATTATTATATGACTATGACCATTAAGTTTACTCCATGTATTTCCTTGCACTATTACTACTACAGCAACTATAGTGTATGTGTATAAAGCTTTTCTGCAGAGCGTAAGAAACTGTCTTACGTAAGTTTAAGACACAAGAGACTTTCATTTCTGCCATAGTACACCACACATTGTATTTTGGCTACCCCCTCACTACTACAACTGCTATTTCAGTATTAAATCCGGGTAGTATTGTACATGCAGCGTAATAATATTAGATGTATGTATACATACAGTGTATGTGTATATAGAGAAATATAGCAAAAGGGAGAACTCCATTTGTTTGGTTGGCAATAGTGAATATACGGAGTCCCGCAAGTTCTAAGTTCCAACTGAGCTGAGAGAGGAGCCCGTGTGTTTCATTCATGGATCAATAAATGGTTTTCCCCCGTTCCGTTCTTTCTCCAGCCCGAGAGTGAGGCAGCTTACTAATAAAAGAGCCTGAGCTGGCTGGAGTAGGAAAGAGCACTAAAGCACAGCTTCGTTTCGCCATTTTGAAGGAAAGGAAAGTATACATGGAGTGCACACGGGTGAAAATGGTAGAAGAAGAGCGGAGACTCGAGAACAAATCCAGACCGACCAGGAAAACACTAAGGGTAGACGAACACGAATAGGCAGAGTGGCAGAGTCTCCTTGTTCACCCATACTGAGTATTGTAGGTAGGTAATGTATATATCTCACTGTTGTATTGTTGACAACCTACGTAAAACGAGGAGACGACGAGGACGAGAGAGAATAGAAGCAGGAAAGGAAATCAAGTAACTACCATGCCAGGAGCAACCCACCTTCAATCCAAATACAACTCCAGTGTGTTTTCGGAATGAGGGATATAGATATTATCATCACATAGTGCATGCATACCTCTTGTAGGTATTCGAGTATTCTCCTCTCTGTGGATGTTCTGAGTGAAGAAACACAGGAAGAATGGACTTTCTCGTAGTAGTAGCTTTCTATTCCATTGCATGGGTAGACATCATGAAGCCTCTCTTCTTCTTAACATAACACACCGCAAGACAAACTGGACGACTTGACTGGTGCTGGTGGTATGTAGTGAGTCACCTCTTTGGTAGTCTACACTCCACTCTGCATCATCACACCGAAATACACTTTATCAGTCTTACCTTCTTAACTATCTGTATGTAGTACAAGATCTGTATGGACATTTCGTCGTTAACGCTGCATTTTAGTACTACGCTACTATTTACTATTCCTTCTATCTCGTATACTTCTACTTCTTCTACAGTTCTTAAAAAATTCTAATTCTTTAGTTATTTTTTACATTGTGTTCTTTACTACAAAGGCTACACAACGAGTTCTTCTAACCCTTCAAATTTGACCTGTGACCACCTGTGTCTATCCCTCTATCTTCCTTCACTCTTCGGCTTGCGACCTTTAGCCTCTTCTCAATCACAAAATTCCTTGCAGTCTTCTTCATATTTCTCTTCTAACAATAATTCTCTTCCTTCCTTGTCTCGGACTTTCTCCTACAAATCCTACATTCAAAAAAAACGGTGCTCATCCGCAAATTCGGCTATCAGAAATCTTAATGACAACTCGGATACCAACCTCATCGAATTCGACTCAAATTCTTGGAAATCCAAATCGGAAGAAAGGCTTCCATCTTTACTTTTACCCGGAGGGGAAGCAAGGAAGTTTAGTTTGACTTTCGCTGCGTCTTCGCTGTCACTTTCAAATAAAAGTGTTGAGAAAAGTAAGAAAAAATTCTTTGTCAATGAAAATCAGCGGCTTCATCCTAGCCTTGTTAATTTAAACCAACTCGCTGCTTATTACTCGTCAATCTCCTCCTGTCCGTGTTGTCAGCGCTGCGTACTCAAGATGGGCACTGTGCTTAGCTTTTCCCCCAGAGGATCCACTTCCTCTGAGCCTAACTTACAGCACATGGCTAATCACCCAAATAATGTGACTCACAACCACCACAATCATCAGAATAACCCTCCGGATATTCTTTTGAGTCAGACACAGCTTCATCAGCCACAAATTCAGTTACAACAGCAGCCTTTTAAGAAACACTCATTGTTTTTGAATGCTTTATCGTGGAAACGTGTCAATAAGAAACACAGTAACGGTGTCAGTGGCGCTAATAATACTTCATCCGCAGGAGGACAACAAAATAATAATGTTTTGATAAATAATCATCACAATAACTCCTTGGTCAGCAATGGACATCTACTTGGACATAATAATCACCATAGTCATAGTGTCAATAATATCGCTCAACAAAACCATAACAATGGACATGGGCATAGTGTTCACACGCGCATACCCCTGGACACTATACAACCGTTTTTGAATAATCAACATAATATTAATATCAATAATAACCTCAACCACAATCACAAGAATGTCAATAGTAGTAGTAAACTCCCACCAGTTTTGTCACATCGAGGTAAGTCATGTTTCTGCATACAAACATTTTTTTTCTATTCTTTTCTTCTGCCTGCCACATTTTCAATATTAGTACCTACTTAAACATAATACTAATAGAAGGACTGTACTGCAAGGTTTCTGCAAGTATACATGTAGATGTAGGTCTGTCTGAAAGCATTAATTATTTTATTCTTTATTTGTTTTTCCTCACATTACCAGTACCAGTATACCTAATGCAGATATACCAATAGTGTCGTGGTTATCGCAATATCGTTATGCAATTATTTAGTTCTCGTGGTTTTGTGTTGCCGACATTTCTTGCTAACTTTCCTTGACTTACCTAAGCACAAAAAATCCCCATTTGATAATTGTTTTCGTCTTTCGTTCTTAATGAGTTCTGATTTGCATTTGCAACGATGTAAATTCAAGGGGAGCATTTTATTACTCATATTATCTGCCTAGGTATATCTATTACCAGGGTCATAATATGTAGAATTTATTCCATTTATTTTAACTACCTGAACTTAGTTGGTGATTTTAACTTGTACATTAATGTGGTTAAACACAGTCGAAATATTTTATCTCCAGACACAATGGAAACGAATTATAAAGTGTATTTAAATCGTAGTGAATTATAAATGTGCACTGAGCAAGGAATATCATCAAAAGGAAACCCCTTTGCTTTTGCATGGCTGTTGAATGTCATAGAGTGGTATACCATTTCTAGGAAAGTTTATATAGGCCATAATGGTGAAATAATTTGTTTTTATACAATATAATACCTCAATCTTAAACCTCAATATTATTGGCAATAACATAGAAAGGTTTCCAATAAGTAAACAAATCCGGTAAATGTTGATTGATTGACATTGGTATTGATTTTTTGTATACAACAGGACTTGATTTGGTACGATGCCCAAGCCAAGGACAACCCCAAAAAATAGACACAAAACTTGCTCCTAAAGCCATCCTCACGAACGGCCCGCTTGTGGGTCGCCGTACAGTAATTCAAGCGTCCACTTCGGAGCTCCTGAAATGTCTCGGTGTCTTCCTCAGGAGGAAATGCAAGAAGCTCAAAGATTTCCAGCCATCTGATGCGATCCTTTGGCTAAGAACTGTCGACCGGAGCTTACTTTTACAAGGATGGCAGGTTCGTTACTATTTGTCCTTTTCGGTTTTCTTTCAAGGTTGATGGACTTATCGCGTTATGACCACCACATAATTCTACTAACGTCATTTCATTCTTAGTACAAAAACCTACACACTTACATTCATACGACATTTAGTCTTAACTCGTCTAGTCAGACGGAACAAGTGAGCACAAACGACTACAAATACTTGTACACAATCTTTGTTTACTATATAGGTAGGTATATGTTGTATCGCAATTCGCAAGCTCACGTACTTAACATGCATAATAATTACAAGGCAAGTTTCACTTCACAACGAAAAATGCCTATAAATATCACATTTTCATACACGACAGACTGCCCACAGCTTCTCTCCGTGTGTGTGAATTTTCAACTTCCATTCTAAAATGCCACAAGGCTGGCCCATTAAAGAAAAAACTGCTGTCTCCGGTTTATGGCTAGTTTTGAACATGCAATAATGCTACATTAAGGCAACCCGACAACTCTAAAGCTACTACCTGATTTTTAATCACCTTGATTCGAAAGAATTTTTATAAACAGTAAGCCCTTAACAGATTAGTTCTGTTGTCGATTTAATCTCCTTCAAGTCTTGTATATACATTTATCCTATTGCAGAAAATATTAACAAGGATTTATGGCGACGTTTTCAGTTCGCACCACAAAAAATGGAAAGACATAGTGTAAAAGAAAGCATAAGTACCTATAAAAGTTACAAGAGAGAAAGCCATGATGGTTTGTGAAATCTTTTCTACGAGGAAAGCTTTTGAAGTGCTAAATACGATATAAATATAAATACATCAATGTGGAAATACCTTTGACGTGTATAATCTGAGGAACCATAGTAGCTAGTTGTATTAGTAATATTGAAGCCATAGAACTGAAGAGACACACAAACGGACGTTAACCTAAATTGTAGATCACGATGACATTAGGAGTTGAAGAAACGAAATAACATTTGAACGTGAGCATGGCGATGGTCCATTAGGACTCGAAAAGTGTCAATTTAATATCCTTAGTCAGAATACTACACAAGTAACAAGGATGTATAGTGTGTAGACACAAGCTTCTGTTTTCCATCCCTTACATTTGCTGCAGAAAGATAGTATTAGGTTTCAAGTGGTGCTTATCCCTTGTTTATTGACCAGTACAGTTTACAGTTGACTCATGTTCATGTAGCCGAGCCACATGCGGGGAAATAACATTGAGATTGTATGTAGTATGTAGTACATAACAGGAAATACTATAATAGCATAACAGCACTTTCGGAGAGTATGTGCAAAATACATCGTTTCCGTGTAAAAAACACATTACTATCATCTTTACTTGCAAACGTGCATGTTGCAGAGCTCGGCAATTTTGGCAATATGAATTTAACTAATTACACCTTTACGAAAACTATAAAGGTAAATGGCTTGCATTGAGTGTATGCACACATTACACATACATAGTACTAATTTATTCACAACGTAGCATACATATGAGCTGTCAAGTTAGATTAAACTTATTTACAACATACATTTACCATGTAATAATGTTTGGACTTGCTACTGCGGGTGCTTAGAGAAAATATTATTGAGTGCTTAGTTAGTTTTGTGCGAGAATGTGCCTATGAAGTGTCTAACTTTGTTTTTAATCTGATTTGATTGAAAGGACGTGGGCTTCATCAACCCAGCCAACATTGTATTCGTCTACCTTTTAGTCCGTGACGGCATATGGCTAGAGAAAGGTCGCCACAGTCATTCTGGACACGGAAATAACCAAAACAGTCATCACCACAGACACATTTTGGACTCTTCTTCTTCATCCTCATCTTCGTCCATTGCCACAACCACGAGCTCCTCTTCCACAAACACCAACGCCTCGACAAGTCCAAACAATAACTCCAACTCGAATCGCTCCACCTCCGTCACTCCAATCTCCGGTTCCAACTCAACGACCAACATTGTCACAACCACCAGCGAACTGCTAAGAGAAAAACGAGGTTCATTATGGGACTACATGGAGCACGAACGGGACTTACACGGCTACGTCCTCACTTGTTTATATTTGTCATATTCGTATATGGGCAATGAGATTTCCTATCCTCTAAAACCTTTTCTTGTGGATGACAACCGAGACAAATTCTGGGACAGGTACTTTATTTCTCATTTCTTACATAAACTTCCATTATCTCTCTCTCTCTTTCTCTCTCTTAATAGTATTTGCCTTACTACCGTCCTAGCGTCTTTTTATGTACTGCTGTCATAACCTTGAAGAAGCATCAACTAAAAGCAACTGCAGACAGAGACAAACTCACGAGAATGAAACATTAGTAGCTGTAAACGTATAGCAAGTTGCAACTTTTGCTAGGAAGATAAAAAGATGCCACTTTTGTGCAAAAGTAAACAATGGAACTCTATAGCCTGCACAAAAGAATATATTATTAGTGTAATACATTTAATGCTGCCAGACACTGCTAAGATACATGGTCCTAGTCCTACATTATTAGGATATATGCTACTACACTACTAACTAATGTATAAGTTATACGAACCATTGTGTACACTTATATACAACTCTTCCACTACTTAAAACCTCATAGAATCTACACTATGCCGTATATATACATCCAAACTACATAAGTAAAACATTATGGATTTTTTCATGTGCTTAACTGAAATACTGAAGTAGTTCTCTCGTACACAAAGCTGGTAGTTGTACAGAAAGTATCATTAAAATGAAAAAGAGTCATAGGATAAAGCAAAATCTTTTCTTATTACATCGAATCACATAACATCTTTAGTTAAATCAGGTCTAAGTCACCAGTAGTGAAATCGGATCCTGATTGTCGATCTGAAAAGGATTTTCGAATAAAATCACTGCACACAGAGACTGGAAAAATGAGGAGAGCTTTATGTCTTGAAGAGGAGTGTTACAGATATTATGTCCATAAATTATACGAATCAGGTTAAGGTAGTATAAGTCTAGTTCGTAGTTCCAATCTAGTTCAATGGATGCTGCAGCCTATCGCGAGACAACTATTACACTCATGAAACATACTGGCAGTAATCTTTTTCATATGTTACTATGTTACATTCAACATTGCTATTGGAAGTTGGAAAGGTAATACACTGCACGGCCGTATCCAGAAATCAATTTCGGGAGGTTAAACTCCAAACATGAGGTACATAGTATGTATCGATAATCGCTAAATTTTTTGCCCTTTCAGGACAAAATAACCTCTTTTTTTTATTTGGGGGGGGGGGGTGATTTATTGCCCACCCCCTGAATACGGGCATGATACACTTTATGTATTATGGATCTAGAGACACAAATCTCTATAACAATATGCCATACATAGAGATACTAACGATAAGTAGTAAGTATAGATTTTGCAGAGATGCCTTTTACCTGAGTAAGACTGAGTTGCATTATTGATGAGATGACAAAATGAGACAAGTGCAGTGCAGTTAGCTGGGAGTCGTTGCAAAATCTTTGGTTGTGACGATTACATGTAAAATAAATTATTAGTGAACAGTAGAGCGACTCTCACTCAGTCAGACTAATGGTAGTGTCGTAGCTACAATTCTTTATGGTTGGTTGGCCCATTATTATTGTGCTATGTGGTATTCTGTTATTTGTGGATGGAAGGAATGAACGGGATGGATGGGACATTGTGAATTTAATTTGATTTCTACGAGCTGTCATTCCCTCTCGTTGCCATTTCTCATTAGGTCTACAATTAGCACAACTGTCGTTAGATCTTTGTGCCCTCATTGTGGCAGATAGACGTAAACTTGTATTTCGTTTTATTTCTACACGCATTGCTACTTTCTTCGTCATCTTATATTCATTAACATTTCAGAGACACAGAGATAGAGAGTGAGAGATGCACAGAGACGGGGCAAAGTTACAGTAAAAGTATTCTCGTGAGAAATAGAGAAGCTACTTAAGTTGTGAGAGTGTACCTTAGCATTATTGCAGTATGAACACTTTGGCAATTACCTCAATACTTTTGTATTAACCAAGGGAATCATCCTAAACTTAGAAATAGACCACGACTTTATTCTCCGCCACTCCAACTTCCATAATAACTACTTCTCTTGCAATTTAGTTATCTATCAGATGTAATCTATCAATTAAAACGTGTCTCTAGCATTCTCTCACTTCAAACAAACGCACGCGACCAAACAAAAGGATGGATGAGACCATCTGAAATTTAATCGTGTGGAGAGAACATTTATTGGACTTTTGCCATTTTCCGTTTCAGATACTACAGATACAATGATTGTCTATCTCTAGACAAATAGACGTAACGTCACTAACCTCGCAGTACCTAATATTAACTCTATTGAGGATTTTGTGTAATCATCGGCTGATATCACGTTTCGCTCCAAGTTATGTACTTAGTAATACCTAGAACGTAAGTTCGCTCATAGCATATAATTAAAATATGTGAGGATATCAGCTCTCAGCATCCATCCGTCCTTCTCCGACATTGGATTTAATCTCTTTGTCGTGTATACATCAATAAATGTGCCCTTGGTAGATGTCTATTTGGTTGACATTTATTGTACTTTTCGTATTCATTGGAATGTCACATAATCCTACCTCTTTCAAATAAGTAGTTCTTGGATCAGACGCAGTCCTTTCTTTCATTTCTACTCCAGTTCTCCTCCTGGATCCTTGCTACCTAATTTTTTCTGTGATTTAATTAAGTCCCCTGTAGTAGTAGTGTCCTGAATGTAGTTGTTGAAGTTCATGCCAATTATTTCCAGCCTTGATTTGGATCCTACAATACTAATGAAGTTTGCTTTTTGAATAAATTTGCATCACAATCGCTCCTGTTTCTGTTGTTGATCTGGTTTGCATAAAGTTTGTGGAAGGTACGTGGTAGAAGTCAATTTGGGTTGAATTAAAGTATCACGGCAAGAACTAAATAAGCTGTCTTTTCAACTTGAACATGTAGTACCTGTATACCTACACCTTGAGTCTATGTAGGGGGCAAGTATAATATCTTTGCATGCATTATTGCATTGGCATGTTACTAAATAGTAGTGTATAATAAGCTGTAATTAATAAAGGTCTCTTCTGAATAATTTATGAAGCCACAAAGGAACCAAAACAGTAGTAACACATAATTATTACCTTTGTGAATAATGAACAATTTCTAATTTCACCGTGATAATAAGATATATGATTGTTCCCATCGAAAATGCATGTTAATGTTTCCTACGAATGTATTTACTAACTAACTCAACTACGTAGTACATAGAATACAGATATATTTATATAAGAACTGAAACAATTGCAACAGCAGACCAATTACTGCGCCAAATATGTCCTGCAAGTAAGTAGTAGCCTACAATTCCTTTTATGACAACTAATGCCACGTACACAATCTCAGGGAGAGATATTTTATGTGTTCGGTAATGTATCATAGTGTTTACCTCCTTTACTACCAGTATATTACTTACTTGTCTTCCATTTCTTTACTTGGTAAAATCCATTATGAATTTTTTCTGCTCATCAAACCACATCAGATTCAGTTAGAGTAAGCACAATGTGTATATTCTGTATACTTTATACAGAAACAACTAGCTTTATACATCATACCTAAATAGCAAGGATATAGCAAGTACGATAAGTAATAAGTATTGATGTTAAACACAGAAAACAGTAACCCACCTACACTGCATGGCAACTTTAAAAAACATAACAAGTTCAACGCTCACTCACTCAGTCACTCATCGTCAGAGACTCAGTCAGCTATGGCTCACACAGATATGTTTGTGAGCTATTAAAATTCTAATACCTACATATTATGCACTTACATTAGAATTTATAGCGAGAACATGACAAATCTCTGTGTGTTGTACCGTATTGAGAAGTTGGAGTCACAGTTATTTTAAGGCTGAGCTTTCCTATTAAAAATAAACAACACGGTATAATAACCTAGACAAAGAACCCATATATTGATATCTGTGCAAGCCCTGTAAAATCCATGAAAGCTAACCTAGTAGTATACTCCTACAAACCAAACAAAACAATGAGGATAAAGATAAACCATGCCGCATAACGATGTGTGTATTGTTTGTGGATAGTGTGTCTGAATAATTGACAGATGTCTGTAAATAAACACATCCATCCAAACTACACAAATACACCTGACATTGGCAAACAACTTGCAACTCTTTTTTAGTACATATAAAATATTCTTTACCACAACACTAACAAGTAGGTAGCATAAAATCATTCCATGTATTAGGTATATATTTTCATCTGTAGTTTACGAATCGTAATACAAGTATTTTTACATGTAGATACTTGTAAAGTAAAGAAATAACACGAAAATGTGTGTCACTAGTATAATGTGGTAATGGTAAATACACACATACCACAGGTTAAACATAGATACGACGATACTTGTACAAGTATGGTAGAAAAGTGTCTTATGAATTAAATGACTCGAGAAAGAAATGTTTATTCTAAGTGGAGAGTTGTGGTGATGGATGTATAATAAGAACATAAATACACACAAGTTTTGGTGGGATGGTTGGTGAAGGAAATTGTAAACATGTACATGTGTGTATAGAAGAGCCGTTTAAAGCATTGTCTAGTGAAGTCAATCATACTAATGGACAGTTTGATGATGTTTGTGCCAATGACATGCACTGACGAGAAATGGAATTACTATATGAGTTGGACTTGGAGTGGAGAAGGAGATTGTGTGTAAAGAAAAGAAACATATAAGCATTTAACAGTAATAACTAACGTTTGTTTTTTCTTGTCTTTATAATTTCATGTGCTGTGTCCTGCTGTCTGTGTCCATCCATCCGTATTGTTGGACTCTTTGAAAAATGACGAAACAGATGTCTACTTCTCGTAAACCACATGTCGAGGGATATGCTCCGCATCAACTCCGAACCAGCGTTTTTCACAGAAGTTTTTTCTGAACTTAAGTCTGTCGGAGTAACAGTTTAGTTGAATTGATTTGAAGAGTTTTGATATTTTTACGTTTGAATTGTGTGTCTTATTATTGTCGTGTGGGTTGGCTTTACCTCTTTAAAGTGAACTCGACAAGACTCTAATAGACTGTGATTCCGTAGTTTTTCGTTTCAAGTGATTACGGTGTACATATTTACATATAAAACGAAAACCAAAGAAATAACAATAATGACTTAAGAAGAGGGTAACATTTAAAGTACCATTGTCGGGATCTCTACTACTATAATTTACTCGTGAATTATTATAAAGTAAATGTATGAATACTAATTATGAGATAGATACTAGATACATGCTACTCGCCCCTACTAGGGTAGCTATGCAGAAGCATAGGTATATACCTGATAGTTATAAAGGCAGAAAGCGCATTTTTGATTCAGCAGTAGGTGACGGGAATACCACTGTATAAAAACTAAATCGCGAGTTTTTTGTTCAAACAAACGGAAACTGATCGTATAACTCATTCCAAAATACTAAAAACAGGCTATAATACTATACTTAGGTACTAAACCTAAACTTAATTATAAAATTATTAGACATCTCAGATTCGGATTCATTATTCCTAGGTCAGAAATATTATGTCGTTTTCAAATCTATGTCATTAGTCACATTAGTGTGAATAATGACATGGATTAAAAGCTATCTACATACAATGTCTATCCATAACTATTACGATTTACGTCATTTACCTATAGATTCGACCTTTGTGGTGGTGGAGTGGAGGGTTCTCCTGAGACTTGCCAATAATTAGTGAGTAATCCAATACTGTTTGTTCGTACAATGATAATGTGTACTTTTATCTATATAGTAATCATACTGACATGACATAAGGAGTGTGTCATCCAAACATTACATACCTACTAAATTCCATTGTGTTTTACGCGATTGCATGTGTTTACTTTACTTATGTGCTATATTGTGATGTGAGTTGACATAACATTAAAAAAATCAATCATTCTGAAAACTAAAGCTGTATTCACATAGAAAAGTGTTTAATTCCTAATGTGTTTACACAGAATTACGTACGTTTTCAGAGTTTATATCTTCATTTACTATTTCTTGGCAATCATTCCAATAAACTTTCAGTATTTCCGTATTTACTCGAACATCCTTGCTTCAAGGTGAAAATCGAGAATTTAGTAAATATTTAATTATGTAATTGAAGTCTGCAAATCTGCAATTAGTCTGCAGAATTTTGATTTTCACGGTTTACCTTACCTTGAATCAATAGCACGTTTGTTATGTCTATGTCTGTGAATTGTTTTGCATTTGTGTTTGTAGGAAGAAATCCTAAAATACATTAATTATATAACTGAACCTTTTCAGTTTCCAAAAAAAGCCATAACAAACAATCGACTGCAATCCTAAGATAACTTATACCAATGATTAATTCTATCTCATGTAGGAAGCTAGTAACATAATGCATTAATCATAACATCTAGATATCTCAGTAATTAGTATTATTACTGTATTTAGCTACGGATAATACGAAAAGATAGGTTACTACATTACATACCTAATTAATGCATTTGTGAATAATATTGTACACTTAAAAAGTGTAAATCCGATCTCAAAATTCTCATTAGATGGTATATCTTGTATTATTACATTACATACATTCATAGGATGACCTTCATTTCAATCTAGAGCAAAGTAATAATGCATACTGTACTGCTACATGACGTTATATTATAAGTACATACAGTTAAGTGTTTTTTATAGTGTTCACATAATAGTTGTTGTGCTAGTGCGTGTATATGTGACTCGGTGCTATGTAGGAGCTCTTTTCAATTGTTTGTAATCTAATCCTATATCCATGTGTAATGTATGTACATAGTATTTGTAATAATGCATGTATTGCGTAAGCTTTAAATAATGAGCCTAATTATTTATTAAGGCCGATGTATTCGTACTTACTAGCCATATTATTACTTATGTATTCATTACATGCAAATTAATTAGCAATATACAAACCCGCTCGACATAACATACCGACAAAGTAGTATCATTATATTATTATCGTAGCTAAATTAAACACGTGAAGCAATTGATCTAGTTATCATTATTTCAGAATAATTGTTCTAGACCTTATTATTTTATTGTAAAGCACTTAGTACTACTAGGGTGGTATTCTCCATGATTTACGTGATTGAGTTCTTTAACTTGGATTAATTAACTTTTTCCTTGTGTGTTAAGTACCTAGTTGTAATTGTTTCCGAAATTGTATTGTGTTTTTCGATGTATATGAACATACCTAGAAATAATTCTTGAGATAATTTATTACGTTGACTTTTGGACACTTTGAAGTGTTACATAAAAGTAATTGGTTGAGACTTAGCGAATAATATACGGATGTATGGAAGAGCAATAGAATTATTTACGATTATTCTTTTGTATTAAAGTTATTTGTTTTCATTGAATTTTGCTGACTTGGTTAATTGTGTCAATGCTCATACGTTTAGAGAGAGACAGTTCGTAGAATACTCCTGGTGTTAGGTAAACTAACGTGTGGGAAAAGTGGATTAGTAATTGAAATCAAAGCAAATCACAGGAAATCAGATTAGACAGAAGAAAGCCTGAGTTGAATGCATAATAGATGAGAATTATAGTATTAGAGTTGTATCTAGAGACTCACAGACGGCCGACAGAGTTTGGAAACGAATCTATTTGGATTACAATTGTAAATGCTTGCGTAAATTGGAATTGATGAGTTCGGATTGGGATCAGACTATAAATAATAATGGTAGGTACATACATAGCAGTGTGTTGTGTGTCTGTGTATATATTCAAATAGCTTAGCCAATACTACGTGTATGTACTACAAGAAGGTAGTGATAAATAGTGTAGTAGTAGTTTGTACCTATACCTCTTACCGTACCATAACATCATAAATTCCTATGGTGTAGAATACTCGTCTTTCTTTGTGAGCGGTGGACACGATTTTATGATGAAATGAGAGCACGGCATATTGTACTCCTTTTAAATGAAGATAAGATTTCATTACTAGCTTACTTATCTATATACATACAATAAGAGTAAAGTGCAGGTAGATAGACTGGTATTATAAAATTGGCTATCTGAGAAACATTGATATACATAGGTGGGTGGGTAGGTAATCAAGTGTAGATTGTCTTTGTGTTGTATTAATATTTACGTAGCTAACAATAAGTGTAGAATAATAATGACTTATAACCTTACTCTAGTGGTTACAAAGACAAATGCATGTTGTGTTCTTCTTAATCCTTATATACAATTACAATCAGCCTAAACGGGACAGTTAGCCGATAATATGAAACGAATCTAAATGTAAATGTAAAAACTAAACTCGAGCCAAGCATTGTGAGATGTAAGATACGATAAAATTATTACTACGAGTCTATACTGTAGTGTATATGTACACGTAATAGAATATACTGCAAGTGCACTAAAGCTAATAAATCCAACTTACTTTGTTGTAAAATATTACTACTATACTTGAGATACCAAGTTGTTAGAGTTTTCTGTAATTCAAACCAAGAAAAGCCATCCTAAGTACTTTGTAGCTCTATACTTATGTCTTTGTATTTAATGTAACGCTGTGTAATAACGATGCATTCCACTCCATGTGTTATTGTAACCTAATTGCGGTAAATGTAAAGTAAGTAAGTAAGTAAGCTAATTTGACCTAAAGGACATTGGGATTCATTCCTGCTAAATAAAACTAATTGTACTTGTACGATAAGCTGTGTATTTACAGTCGTGACGAGCAAAGCGGAACGAAACCAAAATAATCATAAAATACATTACACCTTATAATAAACTATACACAAAGAGAGACAGCTACTTAAAATCGTATGAGATTAAAGATGGAAGAATGTACAGATGACCAACATAACAATGACGACTTGACGTGACTCATGTCTCATTCATAAATGCAGCTTATGTACAACAAACGTACTACGTACACTAACCACATGGCCAGTTAGCTAATAGCAAAATAATTGCCACGACTTATCTTACTATACTTCTGATATCCAAACCAAAGCAAATAGATTCTGCCGTCAAATATTTACCAATATAGAAATATACATAGTAGAATAGAATATTCAACACCTTAAACATTACGTATGTTAAATCAGTGTACCATTGTATGTATTCTACTGTGTAACAAACTAAGAAGTCATTATTCTGTAAAAATACCAATACAATTACGTAATAAAACGTGTTTGCCAGTCTTTCTGATTTTATTTCGTACAAAAATTTCCTTCCACCATTTCTCCTATGTATCACTGTCTTTTTATCTCAGTACAGGCAACAGTGTGTATGCTAATACTCCTGTGTAATCTTACTGAGCAATCCAATGTGTCATTGACTTGACTATAGGCTGATCTGACATTTCTTCTTCTTTGTAATATGTAGGTAGCTAAATTATTCTAATACAAATACTACAAGTGACAAGTCTAGTATTTTTGACGTAGTGCACGTAAGTATAGTAGCTATGTTTAACTGTGCGACTGTATAACATTACACACTCTTGATAAATACATGTTAATGTCATACACAGCAATTCTTGGGTAATAATAGTAGGAGTAATAACAGCTACCGTGTTGAGTAGAGCCCCAGCTTCCCTTCTGTTGCGATCGTCTGATGCAAAACACGGAATTGGTTCTCACACTTTAAAGTCTCGAATGAGATGAAGGGGTGTTGTTGTGTTAGGACAAGGCAGCAAAGCAAAGCAAGATATTGTTAAACAGTAGGCGCACAGGTGTCTTTAAAGGCTCTTATTCCTATCTTCATCTTTCCTAGAGGCAAACAGATGAATTCCCACGCTACTCGTTATACCTCATCTTGCTCCTACATCTTGCTGGCTATCTCTCTCAAATCCTCAGCCAGACACACGGAGAGCACACACGAAAATCTTTTCAGTTTCTTCCACCATTCACTCTCCAAGGAGTGTAGCAGACTAAGTACGAGATTTTACGAACACTCACAGAGATCATTGTAAGATTTCTAATAGAGTGTAAGTGTATGTATATGTTTATAGCTGATATACACAAAGCAAGTAGATGAGTGCAGTATACTATACAGCGATAAATTGTAATAGTAAAGTGTACAAACAAGACATGTCAAACAGGCCGGGATGGGACAAATACATGAGGCTAGTAGTATAAGGCCTTAAAGTACTTCAACCACTTCACTCCAGTAAGAAACTTAAATCTGTCGGGAAAGCAGCTGTCATGTGGATTTAAGTGAAGTGAACTCGTATTACGTACAAAACTGGCTTGGCTGGGCTGCTCCTGGTCCTGGTTGAGTTCCATAATAATATAATGACTTAGTTCATTTTATAGCAATATCTTCAAGAAGAAGATGAAGAACAAGGACAGGGAATCCAGTAGAAAATATGCTATTAGTGTATAGGTACCTTACATAGCCATCCATGGTATAATCTACAATATGAGAATCTCGTTAAAAGCTTCAATGAACTGGCTGACACTTTTCTTAGATGTGTATACGTAGAGTATGTATGTATGTATTTATGTAGGTACATAGCTATTAGCTATATTTTATATGATTTTTCGGCTTGTGTTAGTAGAGCAGTAGTATTTATAATTTTATAAGGAGGGAGAGGCATTATTAGTGCCTATTTAATGTCTAAAGTTCTCTTGTGTAAATCCCTGTGAGCTTGAAGAAGCATTTGGTTGGTTGAGTTGATGTTTCTTGATGTGATGGTCATTGGACTGAATAACTATCCTCACACAGACTATAAGTAGAAGCTCCATGGTTCATAAAGACGGCGAGACTTGTGTATTATGCACTAGAATTACCACCACTATGTATTATTACTACAGTGGGTACCTACTACCTAATAAACAGGATAGTATATATACTCCACGCTCCGTCTACTTTCTGGATGGAAAAACAGACAGGCATCTTGGCTATTAGCAATGACAGAATGATCCACATAACATAACACACACAAATATCTTGAGAGAATAGAGGTTAGTCGTCCCGTCTTACATTTCCCTGTCACAAACCGCTGTGTTTTGTCAGAGTCAGACATGCCCTTTCCTGATTTTTGGTGGAAACACTCGACACAAATCCGCTGAGCTTAGAGTATTTGCTAATCTAGTGGATTCTCTGCCGCTTTTTGTAGTAGAGGAAAGTTTATTAGCCTCCTGATGTGATTATTGAGGCATTTGTTTTACTAGAACTAGTAATACTCTGTTATTTCTGCCATAATGGTGCTACATGACAGTTAGTAGGAAAGTAGGAATGTAGTCAATGTATAGGTATTTTGTTGGGAAAGAAGTTTATAATATACACATAGTGTAGTAGTTTTTACTCGAGAATGTTTACTCCTTTCCATTGACTTTATCTTTAATACTTTACTTGGCATGATTTCTTTGGCTGTGTCATGGCAAGACACAGATTCACAAGAAAGGTCAGGCTCACGATCCGCCAACTCTCTGTGTATAGTTGTAGTATAATATTCAATACTGTATGTACCCTTCCTTTCACCTTTAACTCTCAAAAGACATCTCTTCTTTTATGCCTTTTTCTATGTACACACATACATTAATATTGGTAAGTTTACATACAGATATTACCATATATCCAATATCTTTAATACAATGGCAGTCCCAACTATTCTGACAATGTACAGTTTGCACAAACCAACCGCAACCATTACAGTTTACAGTATTGTCGTTTGTACGAATATTTTATTTGAAGCTGTCGTTGTTCCTTATACGTCAATGATGAAGAATAATTCAAGAGAATTTAGCATTGTACCTACATCATCGTGTATCGAATTATGTGCATACTTTCAAAGTATCTAATGCTGCATAGACATTCAAAGTCATACATACATATATTCAAATGAATACGCCGAGATTGCCAGTTTCCTTTTCCCTTTATTTGTGGTGCTTGATATGAGTAGAAAATGTGAATACATTTGTTGAAAATTATGTGAAGTAGTTCTATATCTTTTTAGTTATAGCAATATCTCGTATAATGCATGCATATTATACAGAGTCTGAGTGAGTAAATGGAAAATGGAAGTATTTACAGAAAGGAAATGCGATAACGATTCAGTGTGGCACACAATACTTTTACTGCGTATACTGAATGGATATTGCCCTTCTTGGCCCTGAAATCGAATCCTGTGATCGAGTCTGGTATAAAATGGATGTAGACTCATATGTCTTGTAGTTTATGACTATGAAATGAAACTTTTGAGCTTTCTATACTAAATACCTATAACAAACGATGACTTATGGTATCGATTTGCAATTGTTTTGCATTTATCATGAGTGCTAACCTCGATTCAATTACAGCGCAAGGAAACGCTGAAAGCCATCATCTTACTTTCATGCGTGTTCGTGTTACTTTAAAGAATGACAGGCTTTATTTGATTTAGCAGTCTGATGTCAACAGAACGAGTCAAAGTCAAGTTAAGCCTTCTAATCTAACGTCATCTCGCCCATAAAGGATTTCTGCTACTGCCACTGCCACAATAAAAGTAAAAAAGACGTACGTCTGATAATGGAGATGTGTGTAGGAAGACAGAAATGAAATTGGTACATACTACATGACACACAAATGGAATATTTCAAATACCAATTTATTACAACAATAAAGTCTTCTCTATAAACCTTTATTGTCACGCAACCCACCGAACTAAAAATGTCACTTTTATGTCTCATTAAGAAGTTTATCGGTCACTATACAGATACCACTGTACAGTACTTCACTATGTAATCAACTCTATCATTTTGTCACTGACACACAATAAAGCTGACGCTAATTATACCTAAGTAGAACCACTCAATCCAAAATCTTATATACCTAGATGCTGTTTAATTGTTAAGGTATTCAGCCTTCGTAGACACAGTTGATATTTCATATACAGTCCTGATTGTAGAGCTCCGATTAATGAACTTGAAACTTTTAATGTATGTACATGAAACGCAGATAAATTTTTTAACACACCAAATCATAATTAACTTTACGTCTTTTATGCAGATACCTAATTGGGTGTTTTCTCCTATTAGCAGACAAAGTTTATGAATCTGTAAGGTATGGTTATAAAAGTATGTACCTCATCTCATAAACAATTATTATGACGTTGATATTTAGAATCGATGACCTAATAAGCTCACTATGGCTGGATACTGGAGGTGATACAAAGGTCGAGCATTCTATGTGATATCATTGACACTTATAATCAGACTTATAAATAAGCAAAGCATTGATGGCATCATACGAATTGTGATTATGAGTGTAGAGTGTAGTACGTCAGTGAGTAATGAGGTCACTGGTAGTATCATCATTGCCTGAAATAACTTAACAGGTAATTGTCATCGAATTTTGCGATAGGTTTAAAAAAACTTGTTTTAAGAAAGTGAATAGTTGCGTATATAAATGTTTCCTACAATTAGAGAGAGATACTTGATACTTTTATTTCAAAGAAGTCAAGACTTTATGCAGCAACGCGTATAAAATTTGCTAATTATACATTGGTTAAAAAACTCACTAACTAATCCCAACGTATTCACTCAATGACGTTTTTGAAATTTGCTAAACTCAAATTAATAACTTAAAAATTTGTTTAATAGGTAGACAAAAATTTAAAAAGTTTGGCAAACAGAATTTGATTTTAATTTCATTGAAAAGTCATTTTACTTGCTCCGAACATCAGTCCGATAATCTCAAAGTTATAAAGACTTTGATTTGTGTTCAGGAATACAAATACAAGGGTCATTTGGTTCTTTCCTAAACATACTTAACCATATCATTTTATCCTGCATAATATCAATTTCCTGTACAGAAAATTGTTGAAATTTGTTTCGTATGTAATACAGACTACAGAGGATCATGTACAACGGAAGATGACACAGCAGATGAAATTACTATTTATAGCATCATATGCAATGTTCTCAATAAAAGTACCCAGTACATGAAGTTATAGTGTTATAAAATTAGCCGCAGTATTATCTTGCATCTTAAGTTCCATAATTAAGTTACTCTATTGATATTTTCCATTGTTTTCTACTTGTTTGGACAACTGTTGTCCATTCATGATATCGTTTCCAACACTCAAATTTATTCATGGACAAACGCAACTTTCTTTCTTCGGCAAAATTGAAAATGGAAGTTGTAGCCGAAGAAAACAGAAGCAAAAGTTTTCAGCTTTTGCAAATAAACAGACTGTACCATCTTATTATGGATTCATATTCTCTATACTCATCACTCACCATAATATCTCGACGAATACATCCAATACAACCAAGAAGTAACACTATTGATTAACAAGGCTCTTTAATAATATAACAGTTTCCTATGGAACAAATCTGTTGCAAATGTACCTTTGTTTTCCGATGTTTAAAGTGAACCTATATATCACGATGCTGGTGCCCATACTAATTACTTACTAATAACGTACACAAAGCTACACCTATAATTCTTTTCTTGCCCATGTACTTGCACATAGACAAATCCTATATTTTGCGGTACACTGACAAGTGCACAAGCTACTATAGCACATAATCTGTATTACGTTTATGGGTTAAGTACTTTAAACTTTAGTACAATTCAGTTAGGTTCATTAAATGAGCAAATAATGGTTTATTATACCAGGTATAGCTATTATGACGATGATGATTAATGGCACTATATATAGTATGATATTTGTTATCAATTTCTACCTGAAAGAACCATGTTTGCTTTACAAATTTACAAGAGATAAGATAAAGTGTTATATCGTTTATTTTTCTCCATTAACACTTCACAACAGCCAAAACATTAAACGCATGAGTTACAGCAGAGTTACACACACATTTAAAACTACTCAGTCCGCTTATTCACGCTATACATTAGTGTTCTTTCCATCATTTGATTTCTTTCTGGTTAATTGGCAGCAAGCAAGAATTGTAGAAAATTGTTATAAAAATCAAAGTACATTACCGTAACCAAAACATAAAGAACTTTTACAATCCTCAGTAGGCATAGCACATAGTGCACAGTGGTCAGTGTTCCTTAAAATTAAATTAGCCATGGAACGAGCTGCAGAAACACATAGTAGTAATAATAATGATGATCCTGACGTTGATAACAATGGAAATAAAGAAATGGTTCCTTTTGTGTGGGATATGTGGGCCGTGTCAGATTATGTGCCGTACGACAAGAAGACATTTGTTCCTCAACTTGAAGTGGCTGATGAAGTTTGGATTAAAAAAGAAACTGCTGGATATTCTCACGTAGCTTTGTACATAGGAAGATCTAAGATTGTGCACGTAGCTGAAGTGGACAAAACAGGATTACTGCCTGGGAAAACGCGAGTGTCTAAAGACCATATATCCAAAATTGCCAAAGACCATGTCGTAGGTCATAGGAAAACTAATGCCACTGAAGAAGAGAAAAAGATTATTGTGGCAAGAGCTTTGGGAGATGTGGGCAAATTATTTAAATATGTTTTGACAAAAGAAAATTGTGAACATCAGGTGAAGTATTGGATCTCTGGAAAACAAGATTACAGTATGACGATAAGCACCCAAGTATGTAATAATCATAGTGCAATAATAATATTTTTCTGCATTCAATTCTAATTAGTATGAGTGTCATAATTTTTTCGTCCGTGTGTCCTAATTTTGACCTTGTTGGTGTGTAGATCAAAGACTACCTCGTAATAGCAGGAATCTTTTGCTTAATTGGATTAGCTGTTGGTGGAAGTGTTTGTGGTTCATTACTTGATGATACACTGCAGATCATTGCAGGAACTTTGGGTGGTGGCATTGGATTTGCAGTTCTTGGTGTGGGTCTCAAATATCTTTTGACTGCATTCGAGCATAGAACTTTTTGGTATTAATTTTTGCGATACATAGGCCAATTCGTAATTTAGTACACGTATCATACACAAGTACCTAATATACCTAACACAAGTACTATAATAGTATACCTATTACAATTAAGATTTATTTGTAATACTTTTGAAATAAAAAAATTATCTTATTCTTCAGAATGAAATATGACCTTTTGATTACAGCACGCAGTTCACATACCAATGACATACACCCGTGTTAGACTATGCAGTAGAATTTAGTTCACCAGCAATATTCGCTCTTTTGTAAATACCTTTCTTTCTTTAACCTATATATACACTAATACTTTGAGCTGAACTATAGGTATGTATCCTTCCATTGGTATACACATTTGATCACATATGTCGGCAATGTCGGTAATAAAGTGATAAGATAAGGAAAACTCGTTGCTGTGCTGCATGTATAAAAGTTGAAGCAGAAAACCAGACAAAAAGCCGTGTACACATACACATATGAATCAAATAAATAATCGCCCACGCCTTTCCGGTAGGTATGGACATATATGATAGAGAATAGTTCTACTCAATCAATTGCATTCTTTGTATTTACCTTTGATATCGCATAGACGAACATGGAATTTAATTTAGTCTTAGGTTAAGCTTTAGGAACACTCAAGTGAATGATGTGACTGCTATACAACAGAGTATTATACTTACATGAGTTTCTCCAAGGTCTTCATTCCATTTGTTACTAAATCACAAACCATAAAGCCAATAAAACAGGCATCAAATAAGAATTTCGTGAAAGGGTTGATTGATGCGGCATAATTGTTTGATGTATCCGATGTTCCTTTTAAAACTTTTTCATAACTATCGCAGAATCACGCTTTGGTTAGACCATGTATTATATACTCGTCAAATTGCAACTTGCATACACACGTACAACAAGTTTATAGGTATAAGTACACCTTGTTTATCTGTACAGATATATTATAGGATATGTGGACGGAAGTTAATTACAGAGAGCATTGTAATGCATTGTGCGTAAGTAGCACGTACATATATTCCTTGAGATTTAGATATACACAGTTAAGTACAAGCATACTAATTCTTATACATACACTGCACTGTTTGAGCATAAGAAAGTCTTCTGTTTTGTTTATGTGCATTATGGTAGTACATGCATTCAATAAAAGTTAACTATTATCTAATGCGGAAACGAAGGAGGCTCCGACTGACTCAAGTTGCATGTAATTATAATACATGCATATTAGAGACGTAAAAACCGAACCAAAACCCAAACCGAACGGTTTTTCGGTATTGGTTCTTCATTTTTGGTCAATTTCGGTTTTGATTGATATATTACTGATTCGATTTCGATTCAAAAATTAGAACTGATTCGTCTACAAACCCTTTGTATAGCTATTGAAACTGCCTCGTCAGTGCAAGTGAGGAATTGTTTTTGTCGCAGTATTAGCATAAATATTCCATTGCTACTAATATTGCATAAACATTATTAATAGGGAAAATAATGAGGTAATATTATTGACAATTTTTATACCGTTTCTTTTTTGGTTGCTACATTCTTATTTGCGGATTAGTTTCGGTTTCTGTTTTTGGTTTGGGTTTGAAATTTTTATATGATTTTCGTTTTGCTTTGGTTTGAAATTTTTGGTTTCGGCTCAGTTCCAAAATACAGAAGAAATTTACGTCTCTAGTAAATTTGTATATACATTTGTATATACTTATGTATCTGTATGTAAGTACAGACAACAAAACCTACAATGCAGTGTAGTGTAATTTACTTGAAAAAGGTGCTTGGATAATACATGTGCATGTTTACTTCACTTTTTTACGTGTGTTTGTTACACTGTGGAAATGATTGTGATCGACAGAAAATGAAAATGAACATACAAAGAAAGGGACAGTAGTATAGTGTCCGAAACGAGCGTGTAAAAGTCTTATACATACTGGTAGTACAAATACTACTATGCTATCTCTACGCCTTGTTTAAGTCTTAACCATGTTCATGACTAATTCCACGTAAAAGGGAATTTAATCTGTGTAAAACGTGTGCGAACATCTATTAAGGAGCTTATAATACAGAGCGTAGAGTGGTCCTTAGTTAAGGTATAGTAAGTATGTATGCTAATATTTTAGGATACGAACAAACACACATAGTTGTAAACATAAAAACAAGGGAGTTTCCTTTTCATCATAAAACTCATTCACTCACACAATTCGCACACAAGACTTACCAAGCAAAGACTGCGTGTGCATTCCTTGCTCTTATATGTAGTACAACAATTGGCAATAAAGTTCCTTGAGTCAAGTCCGTGTGTAGAAGTAACAAAGATAAACTAATAAACCATGCATTGTAGTTGGTTCTTAGTACAAGAATCTCTCTGGCGATCCGAAGCCTAACCCTTTTTCTTTTTTGCATAATAAATCTGCCAAAATCCGCAGTTTAATTTTAATCTGTGTTAGTTAAACACTCGTGCAAGGCTACAGACACTCCGACCGCGTATAGTACACTACACTCCCCAAAAAGATATTATGCTCAGACCATGGTCCTCTTACAATTCACAATCTTAATAAAATCTTCCATAAAGCCTCATTGCATTTATGTCCTATACTCAATCCTTTATGTAAGTCTCATTGTTATAAATTAAACAGAATAGGTACATACTACAATACTCAATTCATAATTCATTCATATCTAGGGTTTAACTTGTAAGTACCTACCATTCATGCATTGTATTTCATATACTCTATGCTAGTAATTTCTGAAATAATAAATGTAATGTAAGGGAATCTGAATTTGACCGATAATTTTTGACCCCCATTAAATTTTCTAATCTGCGCCTTTTCTTCTTTGTCGGTCACACCATATACCAACTGTGTATACAGTAGTATAGGTATATCAGATGTGAGACATAGAACAAATGTACCTACATGTATGTGGATGTCTAGAGAAAATAAAAAGAATCTGGTAAGCCATAGAACTTTATTATTAGACAACTTTGACGAAACTTGGGCTGTGACTACAATAAAACATTATCGACATCACATAGAAGCCACCCATGAGCGTTACGTTGCACATACCGCAGAGCCCACAGTTAGTAACAGATGTATGGCAAACAGCTTTATAAATCGTAATAATATCTCCTTGACTTACTAATTGCATCACCTCAAATGTTCTGCTTGTGATTACAGTAACAAGCTATCTATTAAACACACACACTGTGTATATATACTTTTATATAGGTACACGGTACACATGCAATATTTACTATGACTTGAAGACTCTAATCGTAACATTGGGAAATTAAATGCATTTTTCTTTTTCACATATTAGAGTCATCAGCAGAGGTTGGCAGATATCTTATTATGGTGTGGCGTGGTATACTTGACTTACAATGCTTGTGTTTTGTGTCTGGTCTGGTGGCTTATGGGTGTGTGGATTCAACTACTCAATCGGGATTTTTATCAAGACATTACTGTTTCGATTAAATTATTATAGGGTTGTGTACATATCATATTATTATGGGGTGCACACACATCGACAAAGTAACTAAAGTCAAAAAATATTATGTACCTACTTACAATAAATGGCTGTATGTGTCTAAGTTTAGTTTACTTGAGTCCAAATTAGTAGCATGGAGACTTCTCATAGTGTACAAACTACAAAACACAATCATACACTAAGTAAGTAAAGTCATCGGTCAAAGCAGTTCAACGTAGTAAGTTCTTTGATAAGGCGATAAGCATGCCACGACTCTGACCATATTGGAAATTAAATGACTTTGGGTCTTGTCGTTTGTCCGTCTACTTGCTTGAAAGTGTAGAACTAACAAGTCCTTTTCAGACGTGCAAAGTATCATAAGTCATCTTGAATTTTATGTACATATTTACTGTTTGTTGTGTAGGTAGGTATTGGTAATGTGTGTGATGTCGTGGTGTGTGCCGTAAATAAAACTTTTTTACTAATGGATGCTCTCTGCTATGAATTTCTCCAATAAACACTTGAGTTGAGACTAATTCCTCTTTAAAATTAACGTCAATTTGAATGTGATGGAAGAGAAAGTGAGATCGCCTAAAACTCCTTCTCTGCCATTCAATGAAACAATTAGACTGCTTTTGATCATAATGTAGTTTGATGATGAATGTCAGAGTCAAGCTATTCCGACGCTAATGGTGACTATGGCATTCTTTGTTCTATTGTTTCACACCTACCTACAAGTACAGCAAGTAAATTAAATTGTCGATTAGAGCAAAGGCAAAAAGTACACCGACGGAGCCGACACAGAGTTCTCTTATAGAACTTTTACATCTACAGACTTTAGTAGGTATGTGTACATATGTGACTCTTTGAAAATTGAAGTAGGGATTGGTATTTTTATTATCCATTCCTACCCCATTGGTATCTACCCAAACGTAAACGTAAAACAAATAGAAAGTATCCAATGCACTAACACAGTGTGACTTATCTCGCAATTTTTGTTTAGGCTTACCATCATGTTTGATGGATTTTACACATTGGTAAGTGATGCTTAGTTTGTAAGAGCTCTGCTTGTAGTTATATAGGCTAGGTAAATATGTATGTATAAAAATTGTATTTGGCTAAATGTTGGTTAGGATATCATAATAATATTGCACCCATTCAACTTCTGAATGTGGTAAACGGTAAACCTAGCTTGTAAAATTTTTGGTTATAATTTGATACTAACATTTTTTACCACATGTCCCATGAGAAGATGGTTAACTTGTTTGCATATACCTTTGCACGTATTCTTCTTTTCCCTCGACAAAATATGATGAGAAGAACTCCACCAATATTTGCATACATTTTTCCTCAGGGAATTGAGAATAGAAAGTGTGCCGTAATAGAATGGAAATACTGTCTGTCATGTCATGTGTCATGGCTCTTGGATGGAGTGGTAATAGTAAGTCTTCGAGTAACAACATCAAGAGGTTCTTCGAGTCAGGAAAATTGAGACGAGACAAGGCGGCTAACAAGTTCCTGTCATCTTCTTATGGTCAGATGGGTTCAACTGATCATGTTCTAAAGGAAACCAATTTGGTCATACCATCTTCCTTCCTTATTCATGTTAACAATATCCTACACCAAACCATGCACTACTATAGAGTACCACAACAAATATTGCCTGCTTTGCTTACAAGTAAATAAAGTCAGTTCAGACTTCAGAATAATGAAGTTGATATTTTATATACATATTATAAACACTGATATCTTCTACAGCAATTTAGCCCAAAGTTCTGCCAGCTCACATTCAGTAAACATAGGATATTGATTTTACAAGTTTGGTCTATATAGGGTTAAGAATGTAAGTTCTAATTTCTTGTAGACCTTAATTTCTTACTAATTTTGTTAGTAAAAATGCATTGACTATAGATGTACATAGCAAAGTTTTCTGCCGTTAGACGGGTCATTACTCTTCATTAACGTTTCTTTCACTAAAAATAGAATTAGGTAAACACAATGCAATTCTTAAGCTGCTTTCTTCAGCGTTTCACATTAATGCAACGCCTAATATTCATGTCTGCATATCGGACTGCATGCATGATTTACTCAAATTGCTTTTCTTTCCCTGTATACTAGATGTTTACTCAAACTTACCTGAAAACGGTAAACTTTGGAAAATTACCTTCGAGTCATAACAAAAGTGTAGGCGTATATATTACAGTTAAGTTAAATTTGTTCCTCCATTACTTACGCAGTTGGATTAGGTATTCTATATAAGGATGAGAGTCAATGCAACAGTGTATCATAATATTACTACCCGGACTAGCACCGGGGATCTATACACTATTTACTCTGTACTAACAATAAGACCACTAATGCAGCATACATTTGTCTGTACACGAATTTCATGCTGAAAATTTTCCATTCCTGTACAAATGGTTTACGGACTGCCGTTGGATCGCCATTGCTCGTCTAGTAATGACAATTTGATTGAATCGACTTCATTCGGAAACTGCATACTACTATAAATACTGTTTCTTATGCTGGACCGTCAGTCCATCATTTGCATATCACATTTTACAATACATCACTTTCTTTGTTTTACTTATTGCCTGCATCCGGGCAGTAACATAAAAGTTTATTGGTGAAGGTATTAATTTTTTTCTTAGTGAAAAGCTGTACACCCTTTGTTGTGTGATGAGATTACATAAGTTTTAAATATAATTATAAAATTGATCAGTTAAACAAAAATCAAAACAAACAGTACATATTTACAGCTATTTTATTAGCAACAAATTTTGTGCAACATTAACAAGTATATTTGTACACGATGAAAGGTGCAGTTCCAGTACAATGTTGTGTTGTATTGATACTGCTATCTTTTATCTGTCTATCTGCCCCGACAGTTATAGAAGTAGAAGAATCCAACAGCACAGATTTTACCAGTGAAGAAATTGAGACGATTCTTCAGACTGTTAAAAGGTATCAACCCTTTAGGAAAGGTATGGGATTTCAAAGGTTTCTCGACAACCTTATGGGATGTTTTCGTACATTTTCTTCCAAAGACGACTCAAATCACAATATATATGCTGAATTTGGTGGTCCGGCTCAAATACCTCGTCCTCCTTCTCCTGAACGACCCGCACCTTCACGCCCTTCACATCCTGAATGGGGATATGAAAGTGAATATCGTCCTCAACACGGTCATGCCTGGTCATCGTCAGAGGGATCTCGCCCTCAGGGTCCATACAACTCTTACTCCGATGACTACGTAGATCCAAGTGATGACGCTATCGATTATTACTATGTTCCTTCCTCCGTCCGATATGTATACACCCGGCGGAAGGGATATTATGAAATACCACAACAAAAACAGTATAACTACCCACAAGTGCCTCCTATCCGCCAAAATCCTCAAAGACCAGAGAAATGTATCCCGGTTCGGGCAGAATGTCTAGAACGTGAATCTCATAATGTAATGTCTTCCTCGATGCGAAGTGAATCATCATCCAATAAAGCTTATCACCGCAGACGAATTGCAAGAAGCAGCGAGTGTTGTGATGGAAATCGTTGCGCAAATCGAACTTGTTGTATTCCTTCAGCATCGGGTCGTCAGCATTCTCCTTGCTCATCCAGTCTTGACTGCTGTGACAATGGGATTTGCGACATCAAAACGAAAATGTGCTTTGCTGTCAGTGGATCCAAATGTGACGATGATAAGAACTGTATGAATACACAGTGCACTAAAAATATTGTTGTAATCCTTCAGTAGGAATTTACGCTTGCGAGAAATCTGCCGATTGTTGTTCAGGTGCTTGTAAGGATGGAAAATGTAAAGCCGATGCTGGAGAAAGCTGTCAAGACAACTTTCAGTGTGTCAGTAATAAATGCTTAAACGATTTCTGTCAGGAATAATTTATTGTTACTTACTGTAAAGTATGTGGATGCATACTTTCATACATGTAAATCATATACCTACCTATGTACAAAAACCAAAAAGAACTTGCTGTAATATTTATAAATTTATATTAGTAGAATAACTTATTATGGTACAGGTATACATCATGCATGTAGCTTTTATTATTTCTTTGGCTATTAAATTATTATACAAAAAAATTGACACCGAATACCTGCCTTTACCTGGTAAGGGTAAAATCAAATTCAAATTACACACATCAAGTGTCAACGAAATGAGTCATCAACATTGAATATTTTTAATAAATCCCATCCAAGTTCGTTTTGTATGTAGCAATATATTTTCAAAGCTTACTTAAAACTGTGAAATACTTTTCATTGTGTCTATTTTTCATCTTATTTCTAAAAGACGCATTTTTTTGAACACATTTATAAGTTGTTAGCATTTAGATTTAAATAAAAGTGAGACATAGCTGATATGAAAGATGTTTACTTATTGTAAGGGCATAGCCATAGGACGAGTTCAGTGAGCCAAGGTTGCCCATCTTATAAAAACCCAACGTCAGTGTCAGTACCACTGTATAGTTGAGATAATATAATAATATGTTAATACAACCTTTAATTGATGAAGGTGAAAAACAAACGTTTTGCAATTTCAGCACATTTAATTTTGTTTTTACATATTGGTTTAACTAAATAATTAAGTAGGTAAGTATTTGTGTTAGTTGAATTGTAGCACAGTCAGTCAGTTCACGTCCAACATTCAAAGTTTACATAGCTAATGGTATACAAATATATATACTCTTGAGAGTTGAAACTGTTGCAACATAGAAAATATGCAAGCATGCAAAAACAATTATCTTGAAAGAGCGAATAAGTTTATCCTATACTTTTATACTGTTTACGATAATCAAGCTGCACAAGTCCTGACTAGATATATTGTTAAATGTCACGCTCACGTTCCTACTCCTTCTTATTACTATTCTCTGCTGACGACTTTCTGATAGAATATGAACACTGCCTCAAGCGATTGGAATTGGAGCCCTCAAGTCTAACTCTTTTCTCAA